>JAQFYC010004173.1:0-18057 GCA_034694165.1 Tomocerus mixtus | reverse complement strand
CATACGTATTATTCCACAGTAGTTTGTAGAAGTCAAAGTCATAGATTCATCTTCTAAACCCGACCAGTCTCTACCATTCTAAGCTAACCAACCCATCTCCATGTATTTAAGTTAGGGTAATTGGGAGTCATGCGCGTTGTCTTGTCTTCTCGGCGAGGTGCTTTGGGCAGCAGCCATTTCCCGAGCGGAGAGACGAGACAATCGCATCTTGGCTAGAGAGTAGGGCAGATCTCTTTTTGTACTGAGCTCATATCTCAGTAATTGTATTAAGTAAGTTAAAAGTACATTAAAGATTGAAGTCTTAGAGTTAATGAACTGAATCATCTTGGGTTCATTGTCATCTTCCACCCGTCGGCATCTACTATTTGGGCAATTGCATCCTCCACCATTACAATATAATATAAGGAATACCCAACTATGGAAAGAGATTTGCACGGAACAGTCCCCCAGAATCCTTATACGCAGAATGCACTGGTTATATCTTAAGAGTCAAAATATAAAATGGGATAGATGAAAGGGAAAGCAGAAAAAGTAACTCATTCAATATGCCATTGGATTTAGTAGTTTAATCCTTTCCTTAATGTTTTTATAAGGCAGTTGGGCTTTAAGCCCATGTGTGCTAAGCTGACACGGTGTCCTAATGTGAAAGTTCTGTAGGAGAAGCAGACGTGCATGTACATAGGATGCATAATACATCGTGTTATTTCTTTTATGAAGAGATCTGAACAATAAAATGCACTAGACTATGCTACTAAGATGGTGCATTGAATTGGAATTGCATTGCTTTACACTGAAAATGCATGGAAACTTTACACAGGCCAGCTATTTAGATGAACTACACGTAATAACATGGAACTTAAGTGTCAGTCCCGGTTTTGGTCCCCGCAATGCATGTTACTGTTACTACATGTAGTAAGTAGATTAACTGGATAGCTATACTTAACTAACTAAGGTTCTATTCCTTACTAATATAGATTATCCTTCTTTTATTTCTGTCAGCAGCAATTTTAGTCTCCTCAAGTCAAGTCAGAGATCGAGTTAAGTCATTTGAACTTACATGGGCTAATAATTCTGCTTTTACAATACCTAATGCCAAATAGTAATAGAAGCTTACAAAATCTATACCCTTTTATAAGAACCACAATGGGGAAATACCGTAAATAATTTTGGCTAATCCTTTTGCAAACGAATACCTTACCTTGCCCCTTTAAATTTTTAATGTAAGTTTTAGCTAATTGTTCAAAATTTTTAAATGAAAGTAGATTTCCATTTCTTCAAAATTATTAACCGTGTAATTTTAATGAATAGAAATACAGTGTCAATTTATTCTAATGTGGGTTTTACAATTAGAATCGGGTACCTTTAAAATGATTTCTATATTCAAGAATTAAGCTGGAGACATTTACTACACACGACTTACTTTTATGTTTGGCCAACAAAATTGTTGGTAGCCAGCGGGTTTTTCGGTTTCTACAGGAGTTATTATGGTACAAAATTCTTGACCTGTGTAACCATTGTAAAAGAAAGCTATCATCTCCTTCTTCTCCTCCTTCTACGATAATTATGCACTGTAGAAAAAGTAAGAGAGTAAAAGTCAAAGAGACTTGGAGATAGTCAGGGGATGCCCTTAACGTAAATTATTTTGTGCAGGTCGCGTTTTTTTATAATTATGCTCTTTCCTTGTCCTATCCTAAAACTTAAGTCCCGAAGTTGGGACAAGAGTTTTTATGTGATGATAGCAATGAACCGGATTATTGTAATCTGGAGCATCATAATATCGTAGATTATTATATTCCTCCTTTGCTTTCTATCTTTAAAGGTATGTACCTACATACCGTAGTATAGTATAGTTTATAAGTTACGTAGTCATTAAATAAAGTGGCAAAGGAAATCTAGCCGCTTTCCAAAACCCAACTCATAGCCAAAAGAATAAAGTTTGAGATTTTTTCAATTTCAGTTTCATCTTCATCGTTATCTCACTCACTCAGTTCTTAAATTTGAAGCCCAAGACAAAACCGAGGAAGGGAAACAGGCAGTACAAGGACTAAAACATTGCAAGCGAAAAGGAAAGCAATGCAATGTCATTTGGGAATTTTGAACCCAAAGCCCGGATGATCTTTTGGTACAGTGCATTCCGTGTTTTAATCGTTCCTGCAGGGCAGTGCAAAACGCAATCCATATAGAAGAATTCCTTATACCCATTAACAGGTATATTGAGTAGAAGCCAATATCTGTTGGTGCATAAGTAATTCCATATAAACGTCTCTCAGACCAAGAATTCGTGAAAAATCTATTACAAAACCGAATTTCTTTCCTTTTTACATGTATTTTCGCTTTTAGGTCCAGTGATAGCCTTTTCTATGTGTAAATTAAACAGTATATGCTCTAAAATGTATTTCATATAGAAAGATTTCTCTACATACCGAAATTCTTACATACAGAATGCACTGTACCGTACACAACACTGCATTCTACGTACGTTGAGCTAGTAAGTGCGAGTAAGAAGAACCAAAAGTGAAATGAAATCGAAGAAAGTAATGGAACTGCGTATAAACTCACCTTAGAACTTTACACTTAAAGTACTTGACTTTACTCCAGATTCTATAAGCTTCAATATTGAAGTACTGTGTGCGTATGTACTACATACTATGTGCATATGCAGTACGTGTTAGTTACCTTATATTTAGGAAAAACTAATCGTTACTGTAAACCACAAAGGTTCAGAATTCCACAATTTTTTGCAAATAAACAATGGACAAATCTGAACTTATATAAAGAATATATATTTCGATATTACAAATATATGCTTTTACATATATACAGTTACCTTAATTGTATTGTTTAGTATTATTGTATACATTGTACATATTTTATTTTTATTTTTATTATATTTATATTGTTTATATTTATTTATATTGTACATAGTAGGTAGGTTGAGAACCCTGATAGCGATAAGGTTAGGCGTATACATAGGCAGTATATTATAAAATGTAATACGACAATCCTTTTGTTTTGTTGTGGAGACAGAACGGAGAAAAGTGTAGGTAGTATCAGTATCCAAATACTTAAGTAAAGTAAAGAAAATACGGGAAATGTAACGGGACAAGACGGGACAGCGCCCGGGTATTATATGATGGTCGTACTAAGGATGGTAACACATATACCTATATTATACTACAATACCTGCCTGTATATAATGTATGTGCAGTACGAAACAGAGTAAAATTGTATTGTGGAGGTAAATATATACCTAAGTTAACTATATGTGTTTTCCTGGTTATATTGGAGAAGAACGTACGTACGTGAGACAGTTTGGTTTTCGGTTCGATGTGCATGAATCCAGTATAAATAGTGCTTGCTTGCACCTAAATCTAGGTAACAACAAAACAACGTCACATACATACAAACACGGAATTAAACACAAAACCAGGTTTTTCAAGTCACGTTCGCATTACATTACAAACTAACATAATAAAGATACACGTATATAGGTATACATTCAATACACGCATACAAAATACAAGTAAAAAGAGTGAGAGAAAGTTGTGAACTGTGTACTACTTCATTACTCTGATAAAGAACCACAGGGTGAGGCAAGTTACTACCCCGTTATTTGTAGTACATAATAATTTGCTAGGAATTGAATGCACTTTTAAAGAGGCTACAGAATGTCTTTACTGGGTATTTCATTTAGAATTACCTGGAAAAATTGTTTAGCCCACGAATCATCACATTAATTTTTTTTGAAAATGAAAAGTACTAAGTTCAGGACAGAAATGAAATCTTTTTACTTTTTTAATTGACCCCTGACTTTATAAATTTCTATAAATTTGGACAAGAGTTTGCTTTGTGTAAAATGAGACAAGACTCTTCCCAAAATTTTGAATTATAATTATCCCAATCTCATGAAAAATTAATAAAATCCAAAATTTTCGATGTTGTCTTTAGGAAATTGCAAAACATACAAATGTTGACTTTTAGCTGACCTTTGACCGTATAAACTCCATAAAAATTGAACAAGACAATGAAAGCAAAAGAAGATTCTCTACAAAATAATGCACACAAATGTTATCCAAACATAAACAAAATAAATATTACTTATATTATGTACTTCCTTGTGGAAGGCCAAGTTGTAATTAGTGGTGTAATCATACTGCCCTACCCTGTAAATGTAGAATTGAGTCGACTTGACTTTTTTTGCTGAAGTCTCGTACTTTGCTACTTACTACTACATTTTTGCCATTCCTTCCACACATACAGTACACATGCAAACACAGCACGTATGTAATGTAGCGCAGTTCACTAACTCCAGTATCACTCCACTCCAGTAGACTTTTACAGTTGCGAATTCAGTTCCTTCCAGAGTTCCAGCTAATCCACTCACAAAACTGCAACCCAAACGCAAAGCAGGCTCCGCCAGTCAACGTACATAATATCCAGGTAGTAAAAGTTGTTCCAGCCAGTCTTCTGTTACACTTTCGTCAGAACTTTCTCCTTCCTACCACACTCTCGTTAATAAATAACTGACACTGAACTGACTATACAACTTTCCTTGCACACAACCGCACACAAAGCCAGCAGGAAGAGTGAAAGCAACAGAACGGAAGTCATTAGAATTAGTTAGAATTCTTCATTGTCCTTTCTCTTTTCATTAGATATTTAATTCCCCACACAATTTGCCGTTTACCACAATCTACATGTGTTTATACGTACAGTACATACAAAACAGAGGAAACAAATTTAATGAGGGTCTCCGGATTTCGTAATTACATTGTCATTAGAGAAATTGGGTACAATTATGGAAATAATTTGAAATTCTGCTAACTATACTTATATATCTACTTGTACAGAGACACCTTTGTATGTACTCTATTACAGATATTCTAAATTACCCGTTGACAAGAATAAAATTACGGCATGTGCATCTTCTATACGTGTAACAGTGTAGCTATAGTCCATTTGATTTCTCATCTTGTCAATAATCTTCTTTCCTTCGAGCTCTGGCCTGGACGACGCATCTTCATCGCAATCTAACACAAAGAGAATAAAGCTACATTACAGATACTTAATATTATTATAGTAATACCTAGGTAAGTATATTTAGCATCTATATAATCATATATTACAGTTTATAAATTATTAGGATACCGACACCTACATATTATTATGTTGATGTCCTTAATACAGATATTGTGTTGAATGGTTTACTTTCACTTGAGATTTATAAGAGAGTACGTAATTTAATTCTCATATTAATTAAATATCATCTTTGTCTGGAATAATCCCATAACTGTCTCAAATATGAAAAATGTAACGTTACAAAATGTCATAATGAATGTGAAATGTGGAATAATTCCTTGATTATGCCACATCTCATATTAAGATAGGTGTAATATTCTACATTCCTTATCTTCCAGTGTCGATATCCAGATTTAGTATGCAAATAACGTGAAATTAATTCAAAATGAACACACTGAGTGTGTTGTGCATGCAGATCAAAGTATTGTATAAGTAGGGGACAAATAAATGTATTCAGTATGAGAATCTTCATTTTCTATTTACACATACATGCGTTATGATAAGATTATATATTGGTAAAATCTATCAATGATATTTTTACACGTGTACCACAAGCAAAGGTCACTTGTGCATATGTATGTAATCTCAATTATTTTTAAATGACATTGTTAAGCCAAATAAATATACTTAGTTTGCTCAAGAAAAGATTTTGCAGATTGTGCAGCAACTACATACTATTAGTACTATGTACTTCTACTACTATTACTTTGACAGTACGTAGATTTTAGGAATATTTACGTAAACAATTAGGCTAAC
The DNA here is from genome assembly GCA_034694165.1 of Tomocerus mixtus. NCBI lineage: Eukaryota > Metazoa > Arthropoda > Collembola > Entomobryomorpha > Tomoceridae > Tomocerus > Tomocerus mixtus. The sequence continues at coordinate 12,222 of JAQFYC010004173.1, read as the reverse complement.
GATAAGAATATAGAAAATCATTATTATTACACAAACGTGCACACGTACGTGCTTTCTCCACATTTCCTACATAAGAATATAAATGAGACAAAAATGTGGAAGTATTGTGGAATAAAATCTATTTTCTCTTTGGACATCGTATTTAATGACACAATTAATTTTCATTTTTACTTGAGGCTTTTTTACTTGGCTTTTGCAATTTCGTATATCAAGTATAGTTGCAGCATGGTATATATTTAGTATGTCATGAACAGAGTATAAATATAGTTGATAGATATTACCCCTATTGAACTTTTTCCTATGATACATATTTTCATGACTATTGGTAAGAACTAGAATGAGATCTTAATCTTACATCGTAGTTAAGAAATATTGGCTATTTCATATATGATATTGCAATTTCTCTAACTTTGGAAAAAAGTCGATGAAACACTCCTTCCTGTTCTGGATTATGCAATGCATTAACCAAGGATTCATAGTTAATTTTTCACAATTTCGCAACATTTCTCTTCCGGGCTTAGATACGAAAGGATTAGTAAACAATAAACATTAGCAAACAATGAAATTATTTCTACCTTGTCATACATTTACTTATTTTTCGTCAGGTATGTACACATACACATCGAGACATAAGGAAATACATATTTAAACTGCAGACAAAAATAATGAGCACATTTAAAATTCGGAACCTACTAGAGGCTAAGATTAATTTAAGAATCCATATTATGCACATATTATTCAAAGCCTTGCTCAAAGCGTTTACAATTTTGATATACATTCTATATGTTATATAGTATAGCTTAAGAAAAAGTGTACCTAATGCTAAGGTAAAATATACTATATTTCTTGTTCCCAAAATAAATAAAATTCTTATTACTTATCATGGATAGTTATTGTTAGTTCTCTAAAATCTCGTTATGTAAGAAGCACATATGAGTTTGGACTAATTAAAGGCTATCGTGTTTAAATGAGCGAATTTTTCTAAAAAATAATTAGGAAAATGTAGCTAGAGTGTACATTCACTTCCTTTGCGAATTGCGTTTATATTACAATGTACAATGTAGGGAGAAATGCCATTTGACAAGGTATTAAATATAAATAGTAAGTATGGTATTACTATTTATGAGTTTCTTGTCCAGGAGCTAACAGCTAAGTAGTAGAATGCATGCTGACGGTGGTTGTTAAATATGCACGCGTAAATACTTGCTACGTATGTGCATACATATAGGAATAGAATAGATAAGTCAGCTAGCTTTAGCTTTAGTTATATTTATGTAGGCGGACTGTCGCCTAGTCGCACGTATCTAGACAAAAATTCATTAATTATTTGGGCACTTACCTATGACCTATTTCTTTTAATATTTCACATAGAATAGAACTTACTTCCAAAGATAGCGAATTTACCTTTAACTGTCTCATTTAATAATTGTCTCTCTTTCTGCCTTTAATGTCTTTGTCTTATATGTATGGGATATACTGGTATATACTACACATTATACTGATGATTGAAATCATAACCTTTAGCATTTGCTATATACAGTACGTACCCATTATCCCATTCTTTAGGTATTAACGCAAACAATCAGTTCGTAGCTTTGCATCATATAATATTTTATGATGTATTGTATTTATGTTACTTGGTATGGTATGGTATTACAAATAATATAGCTTATAGTGCGTGTATTATTGTAGGTAAATTTTAATTAGCGAAATGAGCAACATTAATAATTAATTATTTTAGTGGATAATTAAAACCAAACTTACGAGTCTATAAATATTCTGCTAAAAAATAATTGCAAATATATGATTAAAAATCGGAGTTTTTAGATTTTTTGTTTGGAAATGACACAATATGTCTGCATTTTATGTCTGTAAAAGTACCAATAACACGAAATGTGGACAAACAATGCGTGGCCATTATGCATTTATTGTTATCTGGAGCTAATTAGCTAATACTATGCAAAAGGATAACACTTTCAGAATTCAGAGAATAGGAAGCAGGTGTGGGCATTTTATTTTAAGCATCTTTTCCTAATTAGGTATGTTTTTCATAGTATTCTTTCTGCCCCTTAAAATTTATGTGGAATATTCCAAAACTGCCTTAACGAGAAATGTGGAACATTCCAATACCATTTTAATATGAAATGTAGAACATTCCGAAACTGTCTCAATTTAAAATGTGGAACATCTCTAATTGGGAACATATGCACATTATTTTTTGGCAAAGATGATATTATATTAAAAATTGACTGATATAATAATTTAATTTATATATAATTGAGTTAATTAAGGACTAACGTAAGTAAGTTAAATAACTAAATAAATGTATGTAAAAGATGATGATATGACCAGAATAGCGTATTATTTATCTACATTTACCTAAGGAGTTATTTGTTTTTGAAAGTTTAATTTGAACGCATGGAGTTTGTGTTGTACATTCTAGAAAACAAATACTTCCCAGTTGCCAAAATGTCTCCCATTACATGTGGAAAGGATCCAAAAGACTCGATGAAAATAATGGTCACATTTGATGTTGTAAGCAGTTAAAATATATTAAAAACATTTTTAATTGTACAACTTATAAACACAACATTTTCTACAGAAGAAAAAGTTTCAAACACGTTTTCAACAGTCCCAAGTTACAAAGACACTTATAATACTAGTAAATCTGTCTTAATTGTACGAAATGCTCTTGCATTCTGCACCAAAGGGCACACAAACGTCTATACGTGTATAGACTTTGACTTCTGTGGAAAATATTGTAATTGGGTAGTTTGTAATATTGGTAATTTGATTATATTATCTAGAGAATACTAAATCCCAATTTTAACCCATGTGAATTAATGACAATTTCCAATTTTGTTTATACAGATAGTGGCATTGATTTTCACAGTGCTTCATGCAATAATAGGGGCGACCTTACTATTTTTTCCTCAATCACATTATGCCTTAGAATACATGAGAAACTACAGCAATTTTGACGTAATGTACAAAGAGAAGGTTATAAGAAATAACTCAATCAAAGGTAAACATTAATTATAAATTTCTGATTTGATGGATTTGTTCTGAAAGGAATCAACTGGTAATAAAGCAATATTTATTTAATGTGAATTTTTACGCTTTTCTTAAGGAATCGGCATATTTCTCCTGGTGGTAGTGCTCGTGGTCTTTCTGGTCAACGTTTACCTCTACGATTTAATCTGCAGTGGAATGAGAAATGTAGGAAACCTTTTGAAATTCAATTATTTACAGATTCATTTCAAAATTCAATTTCATTTTTGCTTCAGCACTGCCACTGCTATTTCTGTCACTTCTTCCGGGTTGAAAAATATAATGCACTAAACAGTTAATCCCACATTCCCTTTTTGTGCAATTATATTAAGTACCACACAAACTCAAATGATACAATACAATGACCGTCTTTTAAAGATTATGTTTATTTCTAATGTCAAAGTAAGTTATTAAGTTTATGCATGCCAAAATTAATTTACAATCTATACTAATCGGTAGAAGTATAGTATATATAGTATATATTAGATTACATTTCGTCTACCTATAAAGATTCCCATCTCCCGTATGTATAAGGCAATTTACCGTTATGGAACGGGTTAGAGAGAAGATTGGGTTTGATTTATATATGAAAAAGCCGAGCACCTAAATCCCGAGCTTCTAGTGAAAATGCATGTACGAAAACGCTATATACCCGATTTTACTCGCAATATTATTATTATTGCAACATTCACCAAATAATTAGCGTATTAGTATTTATTTTTAGTGTGCACTGAGCAGCATAGCATATTATGTGCTAATTAAGCTTTTAGTGTTAACTCACTTCAATATTTTTATTTCTTAAAAGTAATTTCAGAACAAATATAGAAACAAAAGTATTTATATACTTAAGTAATGAAACGACTGTTTTTAACGTGTTGGGGTTGTATTTCACTTATAGCATAGCTTTCGAAAATGTCGGAGGTGGCTCATCATCCGGATCCTTCTGTTCATCTTCTCGCTTGCTACAACGGTACCTTACTACTTCAAACTTGAGGCAAAAACTATGCCGGAGCGTGTAGCAATGTATGTGGAAACGGGATTCTACACTTACGATCTTTATGAACTCATTGTTGGGATTATGTTCTTAAGAAATATGAAAGGCTACCTTTCCTCTCCAGACCAAGTTTAGTTTCCATTTTATGATTCCTTACGTATACCTGGGTGTGTTATAGAATGTGTACCTAAACATAGTTAAAGGTTAGTATACATATAGGTAATGGTAATATGTAAAAATATATTACTTTTTACCTATACGCTTTTCCTAATAATTGTATACAATATTTATGTAAGAAAACGAATGCTAAAATACAACCACATCTAAAACTATAAGCAAAACTCAAATCAAAAAGGCCGCATAGGTGTAGTACAAAATGCTAAAAATAACCAAAATAAGAACTAGACGTTTTCTTTATGATACCTGCTGGTAACTTTATCTTCTTAACATACCTACCTAATACCTAAGTCTAAGTAAAAGTAGCAGACGAAGGTGAATAGTGTGGCAGTAAATATTTAGTAGGCAGTTAAAGCTTACTGAAGTTGAGAACTGGAACTGTGCTACACATTTAAATACAAATATACACTTCATTCCGCATATAAGGCTTCCAGTATCAAGGAAATTCCTTAATTACAACGATTTTTAGAGCGTCTGTTTGGTTTTCATGGAAAAAAGCTAAGCACTTGCCCTAAATACGAAAATGTGTAGAAGAAATTTTCGTAAAAAAGAAAAAACTGCTATCTGAACGAAATTTTCCATCTATTTCACGTAATTTACAATGTTTTTGTCAAGCTCCGGAATGTGGACTGAATAATAAATACGAAACTGTATAAGGACTAATATAAAACTAATGTTGATTAATATTCACCTTTAATTGAGTGTTGGACTATTTTTAACTCATTTATGCACATATTAAAAAATTTAAGGAAATCCCCTATATGGAAAAAGGTTTGTAACCCCACTGTTGCCTATATGCGGAATGAACTACCTGTATAATTAAGATTTACTGCAGTTTCTATATCAGACACACATTCTTACTCGTACTCCCAAGTCCCAACTCTACTTAAGTACATAGAATTAGAAATAGAACAATAATAATTTATATTGGATTGACACTAACTTTTTATTATCCAATTTATGTAACTAACAAAACCATATGCCCTGATTGATAGTATCTATTGACTGGTTAAAAATAATTTTGTTGTAACTCTTAATGAAGAAAAGATATTTATTACTTAGTACTTTCATTAATCAAATTTATTTTTAATCAATAAGGCGAAAGGTCAATCCTGATTTCCTGATTAATTTCCTCCAGGTTTGTGCGTTCATGAAAACTTGCAATCAATAGCTAATGTATTCATTAACAATTATAACTTATAATAATTCATTTAACTAACAGTTCAAATGTAAGCCGAAAGAATTTTAAACATTATATCCAAATCAGAAACATAAATAAGAGAATGAACAGATAAATATTTATGCACACATAGGCACAACATCTAAAATACGTGGATGCATATTTATGCAATATAAATATTTTAGGTCTGTAGTCTGTATACCTAAATCATAAATTATATGAGCCGTAAAATGAAACTCGTGTACTTAGCTAATGACTACTATATAATTTGAATTGATTGAAATAATTTACCTATAGTAATTACTACCTATAGACGTAGGTAGTACTTGCTTACCTTCATAGACATTTATAAGCTAATATATACTGCAGACTACTAAAATATAAATTCAAAATGCACTAAAGTAAATTAATTTAATTTTAGCTCATTAATACTATTTAAATTAAGGAATTAAGTAAAGTGAAAGCTAATAATTAAGGTATCTAATCGTAAGTAGTAAAAAGCAGTATTTGTACCCTAAATAATGCTAAATAATGTTCGAAATATTATTTTACCTGCCATTTCCACTAACTTATCTTTAAAATAACACCATGCCTTAAATTGCTCTGCTAACATTTAACACAAATGAACGTAATCGCATTCATTCCATGTACCATACCGAAACACTGCACTGTTAACAAAACACTGCATTTTACCGTCCAGAAGACTCCAGACTCCAGACTAGTGTCAAAATACTCAAAAGTTAACACAGCCATAACCTAAGCTAATCTACACAACCTCGCCGCCTTTGCACAACTGATAATCTTCGCAAAACAATCCTTCCTTAAAACTTTACTCTCTAAAAATTAATATTAAAGATTTATTGTTCTTTCCGAAATATTTTCACTACATAAATAAATGTCACCTTTAAACTAACAAATGGAATCGGTCAGAAATTAATGCAACGATGTACCTTTGGAATTCTGAACTACAGTAAGAACATATCTTAGAAATGCAATATAATAATGTATCACTCGTGAATTAATTTGACTCTGCGCTACATGCCCACAACGCTAGCTTATTATTTTAGCATCTTTGCTAAATTGACCACAGCGATAGGTATATATTTTCTATAGTCGGGTAAAATAATTATTTTATCAAATTATGAATCCATTAAGACAATACTACAGCATACATAAGACAACGACAGGTGAACTCAATTTATATTGTACTTATACAATCTTACAATTACAATTTTAGCAATTTGCCATATTAACTCCAATGATTACTTACTATGACCATATATGTACCGTAATAAATAATTAGAATATAAACCGGGATATAATTATGTAATAATACAGTGCAAATTATAGTTTCTTGCTCCCTAATGTAGAAAATAATGCAAATCTATTAGGTGACGAAGACTGTTTGCCAATAAGCTCGTGTGAAAGCAATACATTTACCTACCTACAAAATTTGATAAACAATGTAATACCTTCATAATTTAATTATAATGTATAATAGTCTAAATAATCTTGACATAAATTATCTTCTTATTACTTAATTATTGCGAAAACCCAAATCCTGCCTCGATAATCGTTACGCTATATTTATTCTAGCATTATTTCTAGCATGTTATTATAAGTTAGTTTTATGTAGATCAAATCGGAAATAAAAACGCTAATATGAACTCCTATACATTATATTTCTAATGTAGCAATACTTGTTATAAAGGTTAAAAATGAATAAAATCTCCAGCATTTAATTATCTAAATTCTCTTCAAAAGTGTACTGTTTTTAGTATTCATGGTTTAGTAAAAATGAAGTACAAATAATTACTAAAATTCTTCGTAAGAGACTTCCATCATTTTATTAAAATCAAGCGCACCGCCGTTCTTCAACATTCCACACAGTTTATACAAATATATAACCGCGACAGAACACTTTAATTGTTTAACTACATATGAAGGATGGAAAATGATTTACTTTAAATATGGCTTACCTGAATGTTTGAATATATTCTATTATAATTATTATGTAATGTCACTGTCACCTTATGAAAGAGAAGGTACGACATATTTCATATTGGGGTAACGCTTAACGAGTAGTTATCTAAACATTCCGACTTTTTACTTACTACGCTTTTTCGACAGTGACTTTAATTTGTTAAGGATGTTATTCTTCTTCTTTTTCTTCTTATTCTTAAGACGCTTATCATCGTGAGATACTGAAATGAATTCCGTCGTTGTTGAATTCCTTGCTTTGTATACCTCTTCGTCCCCGGAATTAGAACATTCCCCATCTTCACCACTCAAAATAACATTATCCTCATCTTCATTATCAATTTCAATTACTTCTTCATCTTCTACTACAGGATTAGCGAAAGACTGGCCATCTTCCCATGGTTCGTCCTTCACTTTCCGTTTTTTCTTAGGATTTTTCGCGGTAGCCTGTAAAACAATATAGGGGAAAATACAAATATATTATACTATTGAGATGCACGATTTAAAACAATAATGGATGAAATACGTTTCAGATAATTTCAGAATACTTACAAATGGATTAAAAGGCACAAAATCTCCATCAGTAAAAACATTAACTAATGGGACGCTTTCAGGTTGCAAAAGTTTTCCTCTTTCGTCTTTTTCTTGCTGATCTGGATCATACATAAGAGTATCGTAAACAGCTTTGACGAGAGGGTTGTTTAAATCTGCTTCTTCTCTTTTCTCTGGATCCTTCAGAAGATCTAATATTTTACGACTTAATTGATATCTTTCGTAAGGCGTAGCAACATCAAAATCTTCATGTTCTGATTTGCTTCTACGAGTTTGTTTATTTCCTTTAGGTTTCTTCCCGTGACCAATGATTTTACTTATATAAGTGTTAGAAGGCTTAGACTGTAGTTTTAGTTCGCTTATATCAGTGGATTTGGGTTCTAAAGGCCACACTTGCACGTTTGAAGGGTCATCAGCATTTGAGTCAAATTCAGTATCATCATTCACAGCGTTTTGTCCCGATCTTTTCAGTTCTGATAAATTCACGTCATGAATGCTATTCATAATCACGACCCAATCTTTCAATTTCTCCTTCTTTTCTGACTTTTCTTGCAATGAAGTTTCCTTTTGGTAAATAATGAATGTATAATAATATTATTAAATATTTAAGTAAGTATTTCTTACACCGTCGCTTATGGGTCAAAATCCCCTACGACATTTGACACATGAAAATGAAAACTCGGTTAGGACATGATTTTTATAAATGCAAGATCTGTTAAGACAATATTTTGCAAAAATGCAAAATCGACTAAGACAATATTTTGTAAAAATGCAAAATCGGCCAGAATTGCAACTTTTTATAATCACAATTCAAAGTTGTAACACTAATCGCTGTCTTAGATGATTTTGCATTTGCTTGCATAAATTGTGTCCTTATGAAGTATGAAGTTGTGATAGTTGTGTCTTAGCGGATTTCGATATTCAAAAACGATATATTTTAGATTTTAAACTAAGAAAATACTTACTTCTCGTAAAGGAAGATCTCGAGCTTTCAAAATTATTCGATGAAGAGTTCCAAGGTTAGTCTGCACCAAAAACGGAACTGGATCACAACAGGCCAAAATTCCCGTCATCTCTTTAGGAAGAGTTTCACATATTTGAAACAGCATGTGGTTTGGCAGCACATATCCTAAAGATTCATCTTTTTCTCGAGCTACCGCATCCCTCCATTTGTATATTTCAACATAAGCGTAAAGTTGTCTGTTGTTCAATGAACGTCTTGTTTTTCGAAGAGACAGCTGTGGATTATTTCCAGGCTTCTCGTAACGCTAAATACAATGAACAAAAGTGCGAATTAGCAAGGGAAATCTGAATGCCACGTTAACATAATTCTTAGCAATGCACAAATGTGGGTAAAACTATAAACACTAAACAAAATTGAACTTACTTTTAAGCAAACCATACGCGACTGATCAAAAACGGAAATCAACAAATTATTATGTTTATTCCCCATTCCAATTAGTTCGTTTTTCATTAAATCGTACACATATAGAAGATTATGCGTATCTTGCCTGGCGTAGCTCAGCATTTCATCTGTAAGAGGCCTGGAGGACAAATTGAAGAATAGTCAATAAGTAGGTAGTTGCGAAATATATATTTTTTGTTTGCTCAGCACGGAATTGTTAAGTTTATTAATTATACATACCTTATACGCCAATCGGCCAACTGCAGAGATTTGTCAAGCTTCAAATTACAATAATGGTTAAGAAGAAATTGTAAAGACTGTTGCGGAAGTCCTAATTGTTTGGCAGCAATTCCAGTATCGAACATACCCACAACATATAACCCCAAGTCTCTCTGCAGCCATTCAATATCACTTGACGCTCCATGGAAAACCTACAAAATTGCAATAGTCATTATTCGGACTGCAAAATATATTTATTTCAATCCTATTCCCAGGTTTTGAAAAGTCAAGAATATAATTATTTTTTTACTCACTTTAACAACTTTAGGATTCGTGAATATCTCATTCAAAGGTTGAATGTGATCCCTAAGGGCAATTGTGTCAATAACGAAATCCTGTTCTCTTGTAGATATCTGCATTACACATGTTAACCCTAAGAACGTTCTGTAGGAGTGATGTTCCAAATCAACTGCAAGTTCTCTAACAGTCCTTAAGTGTTCAATCATTTTGTCAATGTCCTTAGGACTGTAAATTTTATTGAAGGGAGTGGCTAGTAACTTTTTAGGAAGCTTTGGCATCGTTTTCTTGACAACATCGTCATTCGGTTCCCAACGGTCGAGTTCAACTTGGTAAGGATGTCCGTAACTATTAAATTTAAAGAGAAGAGATAAGTTAGAGAAGTCCAAATTATTTGTATTTGTAATTAGTTGTAATACCAACAATTTGTATGGATTGTTAAAGATATATTAACGTACAATTCTTCATTTTTCGCAGTATATTCTGGAAGAATGGACAAAGGCTTTATGGAGTTTGGTTTATCCAACAATTTGGGAACGAAAGGTGATAAACTGTTATCGATTGGTGTAGAAAACTTAAGCTGGGGTTTCTCTGAAACTTTGCTACGATGAAATGCTTTTTTAATTGGTCGTGACCCCACGGGTAACGATTGGGCTTCACTTGCAAATCGGGGATTACTTTCCCCATCAACATCATTTCGAGCTTTTCGTTTCCCCCAACTTCCAGGAGGCTTCATTGCTGCTGCAAGGGGATTGATGACAATTGCTTCAGTTTTCTTAACTGAGCCAGACGCCTCGTCCAAAGCTGAGGCCTATTAAATATAAAGCTAGCTTATTAATTTTGCCACAAAAAGTATATAAATATTGTTTGGGGATAATGCTGCAGTTTCATACAATTCTTTCCAAAATGTCATCGTTAGCATCGACAATGAAATCGAACTTTTCTTCCATATCCCTAGATTTGAAATCATGAGTTGACACTTTAGCGTGCTGCAATAATGACGACAACCTTTATTAAAATGTCAAATAAAAATCGTTATAATCACCACATGTTCATTAATCCCACAATAGATTCCGGATCTAAATATTCATTAATAAGCAATAAGCAGAAATACTTTGTATTTCACTGATACTTACATGGGGATAATTTTTGTCCGGCAATTTTTCATTGCACGCGAGAATTCTGGATAAGATTTCTGAAGATCCCATGCTGCTCCTGGTTGGGGAAGCCCTTGAAATGATTTCGTCGCTTCGATTATTTTCTTGAAACCCTCCTACAAAGCAAATAATAATCAAATAAATATCAAATATTATAAATGTAAAATAAATGAGATATAAATTAAAAATTGTCCAAAAAAGGAATTGGCGAAGGCTAAAATTTACTTTTACCTTTGAAAAATCATCTACAGTTTCAAAACCCGCAACTAACTCATTGGGATTAGAACTTTTCTTTTTCTTTTTGTCTGTCATTTTTGAAAAGTATTCTTAAAATATACTGTAATTTCCAAAAAATCAAAAATCTTGACTGGCTAAGGGATGTTTGTTGACACCACCACGAGGAACACGATTCCTCAGCTCTACCTACACACACCACAAAAATTGTGTTTGAATTTGGATTCCCAAAGCCTTTAAAATGAGCGCGGCCTGGCTCACCGCATGCCATAGGGATAGGAAGCAAGCATAGATTAAGGTTGATTTAAGTGAGTTTCATTTCGACTCCGGACTTCTCCACTATTTTATTCATAATTCGATAAAAATTGGATGGAAATGGACACAGCCGATAAGTTACGAAAGTTGTGCTATAGGAGATAGTCATTGACTTGAGTTATTTTCAAAATTAGCCTCTGGAACGATGTCAGATTTTTTTCAAAAAAAAAATATTTGAATTTTAAAATTTTAGAAAATCTGTCATAACTTCAAAAATATACAACCAATTTAGATTTGGATTTTTTTCTCGCATTCCTCCCCTAAATATCTCGGCCATAAGCAGAGCTTTTTTTGATATTCAAAACCCTTAGACCAAAATATGCTCACAAAGACCTTTTTTCGTGTCTGAAAAACTGTTTTTTGGGAAAGGGGTATGATCATACCCCAAAACTCGACATTTCTCAGGTGGGGTCAAAACGGGATAGTGAGGGAGGGTCAAAATGCTGGTGGCCGTATTTCATACGGCGCCGCAGGCCCCCAATTCGCCGAAGGCGAAAATTTTTTTGAGTCTCACGTGGTATAAAATGGTCTAAAATAGTATCTAATGCTAATGTAACGCCCTGTTTATACTCCAAAGAAAGATGTTTTTAGCCCGCCCGAGTGTGCGAGGCTGGCTTATGCAATCGCAATGTCTGTCCGTGCGTGCGTGCGTCCGTCCGTA
>JAQFYC010004172.1:0-18064 GCA_034694165.1 Tomocerus mixtus | reverse complement strand
AAATTGTAATTTATTTATTCACAGGAACTCATGTACGAATTTCAGAAGCATTCCGTTTACAGATACCTATTTTGTTTTTTACTAGTAACCTACTACTACTACATAATATGAACAAACTCCACTTTCTCCATATTATGTAGACAGGGACATCAATTCGGTAGCCACATTTTAATTTTTGAAGATCCTGATAGTTTTTATTTAATTTTTTCCTCTGAAGGTAAATCCCGCAGTTACAATTGGCCTCTGCATAGGAAAAAAGATTAAACCTGCCAAAGCTCTCTTTTATATCGTATTTCAAGTATTAGGTGCAATTACTGGGGCTTCAATACTAAATGTAATGCTCTGTTTAATAACCTTTGACTCGAGAGTATTAGTCTTTTGGATAAATGCTATTAATTAGAATAATAAGTTTTATTTAAAAGCACTTATGGATTTGTGGTATAATTTTAAGTTGTGATTGCGATATATATTTATTCTATTACATTCTTCCATATATTTGAAAAATATATTATGAATTTCATGATATTAGGTAATTGTGCCTGACTCGCTTAATGATCCCTTGGGTCAAACACACCCTAATCCGCACCTTACTGAATGGCAAGCCGTTATTGTCGAAGCGGTTATCACATTTATGTTGACTGTGACTGTTTTTGCTGTGTGTGATGAACTACGTAATGATATTAAAGGTTCTGCTCCCCTTATGATTGGGTTTGTTATCATGACTTGTCACCTCATGGCGGTATGTTTTACACTGGAAAAAATAAGAATTAAACAATGGGTATACAGTGTAGTGTAGATTATTTAATACTGTATATTTTTTATTACAGGTTCCATTTACAGGATCCAGTATGAGTAAGCAAACATCACAAGCAAAAATAATTCTGAATATTAAATATACATAAATAATTAATACGTGTGTATTTCCATAACATAAATGAAGCCTCTGCTTACATATAGCTAATTTCGCATTTAGTTAGATACATTCCTATATAAGTCTACATTATATAATTTTAATTACTTATTTCATGTACAGATCCAGCTCGATCCACTGGACCGGCTGTTATAAGGAACAACTTTCGCCATTTGTGGGTATGTTTAAATTGGTACATAGTTAACAGAGGTAACAGTCGCAGTTATGCTAATTAGTTTGCTTTTTTTGTTAGATTTATTGGCTAGGGCCATGTCTAGGAAGCATTACGGCTGGTATTCTTTACGTATCCATCTTGCATAAAGAGGAGATTGAGTTAATCCAAGATGCCCGTAAAACCCGTACTGCTCCAGAACCTGATTCTGCTGAAGTAATTGGTAAAAATTATTTTCTAAAACTAAAATGATCTAAACTAGGAAGCATTTGCGTATAAAATTTCTAAATAATAACTAATAATGTTCTACTTTATCTTATAGCAGAATAAGGCAGATATGCGATCACTTGGAATCATTGGAATTAATACTACAAGCAATCAATCTTTTAACGGGTAGAAATTCACGAGATGTATCAATAAAGCTTAAGTACAATAAAATAATATAAATATGTAATTCTTTGATGAACACAAAACAATTGGTAAGTTGCTTACTGTAACGGTAATAAAACCTATTCAAATAACTGCAGCGCAACATTGCATATATTATTTATTTGCTCAATTAGTTCTGTTAAGATTGGAAAAGTCTATCAGTTTCAATATCCAAGTCAAATTACACAACTTAATTGCAAAAAGTTAAGCTGATTTATTTAGGTGGTAATCTCAGTTATACATTACGTATGCATATGCTATTGGGATAATAATATGCCTATTGAGCGAGAAAGGGGGCTAGCAATTTCGCAGCAAGAGGGGATTCTAAAAATTTGCCCCAGAGCTTGGGTCTTTCTTCTAATCTAATTTTTGCAGAAAAGTTTTATTTGCATATAAAATTACCTATTTTACGAAGAAAGTGTAAAAACATAATCGCCAATGCTTTATGATTATGAGTCAGTACAAAAATCTTTCTCATACGTGATGTTAAAATCATGACGAAGGTTTCTGGCCGAAAAAATAGGTTAAAAGTTAAATGTACTAATAAGTAAGTTGCCTGTAGGTACCCAAATTCTTTCATCCCATCACAATCAAAATTGCATCTGCATTTCTGCATGTAACTTCGGGGCCCATTCGCTATATTATGGAACGTTGCAACAAAGATTTTGTAATGATAAGCTAAATCGTGGTTCACACAACACGCGGTGGCAATACTGTGGCGAAAACAATCAAATTGTCTAAAAAGTCGGGAAAAATTGAGTTTGTTAGTTTGTATTTGTATCGTAGTAATTACCGGTTTGACATTCGCAAAAGTACTCAATTCTAAATAAATTGACCTCAGCAATAATAATTGTGTCACTTATTAACCTGTTAGTAAGCAAGCCTGTTAGCTGGCATAAATGAAAGAAAAGCATTAAAGTGCAAAAAGTTGTCACTTAAGGTGGCTGGTAAGGTTGAAGGTAAGCTTCTGTTTTATATAATTTTATTTGTTTGATAATCATTCACTGTTCACGTTTGTTCAGTGGTTGAATTTATTGGTGACATATTTATATTCACATCGTAAATTAAATATCCAGAATGCGGACCAGTAAATTGTAATAATAAGTGAAGATTTATTTTCAGATTTGCTGTAGCAGGTTACGATCAAACTGAAGGATACCGAAAATGTTTTCCATTTGCAAAGAATTGCACCCTCCAACGGGGGTCGAAATGAGCTGCTATTGTTACTTTTTTGACCGTCGGGAGAAAAATTTGGTTGTGGCTGGAGCAAATTCAATTCGTGTTTTTCGATTTGTACCCGACCCTTATGATACTGCTACCGGTAATCAGTAATTTACTAGATTAGTATTGATAAAATAATGCTATACATACATGCTTTAAAAGCCGATAATTCGCGAAATTATTATCCGCCAAAAGAAACGTGTTACATTGTGGCAAAAGAGTATGAAACCGAATTCATATAATGTAGTACAATACAGTGCATTTTACTAGATACCGTCGTACTCTTTTTTGCCCCACTGTTTAGTATGTTACTTTTCACTGGCAGTGAATAGTCGGAAACATTAAATGCATTGTATCGGTGTCACAGTCTGCATTACAAAACCCGAACTTGTCTAACTGATTTCTTGGTCAATATTTCTAGATGACAACAGACCTCCAAAAATGAAACTGGAATGTATGGGGGATTACCGCTTTCACGGGACACTGATGGCTATGGAAAGTATGTCACTCAGTTTGGCTAGAGATGCTCTACTTTTGGCATTCAAAGATGCAAAGCTGTCCATAGTTGAGTATGATCCTGAGACACATGACCTTAGGACCATTTCTCTGCATTATTTTGAAACTGACGATTTAAAGGTAAGCTTGCATTTTAAAAATACAAATTGTTGTCTAATTAATAAGATTTAAACGACAGGATAGTAATTATATTGTGTATTTTTTATAATCTGAAGGGTGGTTGCACACTTAAGCCGAACAGTAGTTTACGTGTGGATCCAGAAGGAAGGTGCGCTGCCTTACTTATATACGGACGACAGCTTGTGATCATACCATTTCTACGTAGAGATTCAGTTTTTGATGAACAATTTATGGAAACATCTGATGTTAAGGTAGGAGAAAAATAAATCAGAATTAAGAGATTTTAAATTTTTTCTTTTTATTTTCTTTTGGCGTAGTTGTAGTATTGTAACATTGTAAGTTAAGTATTTATTGACTTAATGTTATATATATTTTGAATAGCCTAACGTTGCCAGCTTAAACAGAATACCGGCTCTTCGGTCCTATACTATTGATTTGAAAGATTTGGATGAAAGGGTGGACAACGTAGTTGACTTTAAATTTTTGCACGGCTACTATGAGCCTACACTTGTCTTCATTTACGAACCAATCATGACTTACGTAGGGTGAGTACAAAAGTTTACAAAGTAAGTTTAAAATAAATATGCTTGAGATGTAGTGATGACTGTGATGATAATCATAATGGTATCGGTGTGTTTAGTCGAGTTTCAGTTCGTCAGGACACATGTTCCCTGGTTGCAGTATCGTTAAATGTGTCACAGAAGGTACATCCGTGTATTTGGACAGTTAGTCAGTTGCCATACGACTGTTGGAAAGTGTTGCCAGTCCCCAAGCCAATAGGTGGCGTTCTTGTTATGGCACAAAATTCATTAATATATCTAAACCAAAGCATTCCTCCATACGCCGTATCTTTAAATTCAGTTTCTCACAAAGGGACCAATTTTCCAATGAGTAAGTGTTCTTATTTAACTTGTTAGATATTTTACTGTAATGACTAAACTATTCATGATTTTTGTTTACTCGTATTAGAACAACAAGAAGGGGTCGTTCTTACATTGGATTGTGCACAGGCAGATTTCTTGACCCATGATCGAGTTATTATGTCTCTCAAAGGAGGTGAATTATATGTCATGACATTGCTTTGCGATGCCATGAGAAGTGTTAGAGGCTTCCACTTCGACAAAGCTGCATCGTCTGTGTTGACATGTTGCGTAAGTAATTTCATTATTTATTATTATTATTGTATGTATTAACTAACATAATTTAGAAATTGTTCTAACTATTTGTATTCTTATTTTAAATATTTTAGGTGTGTATTTGTGACAAAGATTACGTGTTTTTGGGATCGAGACTAGGAAACTCATTGCTGCTTAGGCTCACCGATAAAGGAGTTGTTCGGGAGATGATGGAACAAGAAATTAGCGAAAACGGCGACAAGAACGGTGATGATATTGAAATGGTTGATTTTGAAGATGATGACGACGACGAAGTAATCAAAGTGAAGCGTTCTCGAATGGCTCTTGACCAAGAAGAAGTTGAAGTATATGGAAGCGAAAAACGGTCTCATTTTGTAATAATGACGTATTCATTTGACGTAAGTATCACTTCGTTGTGTATTCATAAAACTAAATCACTTTCCTTAATATGCGTAACTCATGATTATTACCTTCAAGATTACCACCTAATATGTTTCTTGAATTGGGTAGGTTTGTGATAGTTTGCTCAATGTTGGTCCATGTGGAAATATGACGTTAGGAGAACCATCATTTCTCTCTGATGATTTCACTGCTTTAGAAGATCCCGATTTGGAAATTGTAACAACTAGTGGTCATGGCAAAAATGGAGCTCTGTGTGTCCTGCAAAGATCAATTCGTCCCCAAATTGTAACAACTATTCCTATTCATGGACTGAAAGATTTGTGGACATTATATATGCCTAATGGATCTACTAATCATGGTTTAATTGTGGTTAGCCAAGAGGCTAAAACAATTGTAAGTATTTTTTCAAAATTATCGTCACTTATTTGTCTATAATTAATTTCTCAGGGAATCTGTAATTCTGTAATGCAATCTAAATAATTTTTATTTTATAAAAGATATTGCAAACTGGGGAAGACATAAACCAAGTAAATGACAGCGGTTTCAAAACAGACGTTAATACTGTCTTTGTTGCAAATATTGGGAATATGAAGTACATAGTTCAGGTAAACTCGAATTTTCTGCTTCCATCCTAACACCTGTTCCATTGTTAGTTCTTTCTCCCAAATAGTGTTAAAAATATATTAAATAGTGAAACTAATTATTTCTACTGTAGGTTTACAAAGACGCTGTAATACTGTTGTCGGGAATGGAGGAGGTTCAAAAACTAAATCTAGATTTAACATCAGATATCATTTACGCTTCTGTAGTTGACCCCCATCTAGGACTTTTAACTGAGCAGGGGCACGTAGTTTTAGTTACCTTTGTTGGTGATCGTCTGATTGCAAATCTAACTCAGTTGCATAAGGTAACAATCTTGTGGCATTATTACTCCTCGCCATTGTCACTTTGTCACCATCAATATTTCAACGGTCAGTCATAACTAAACAATAACTATTTAATCTTATAGAAATCAAAAGTAGTCGCTCTATCATGCTATTGCGATTTGAGTGGCTTGTTTACAACTAAGCCTCCTACGGATGATTCACCTGAAGAGCAGATAGTGAAACTTACCAAAATTAAAAAGTAAGGCTTGGAAATATAAAATATTGTCATAAATCTTGGGGTCATACTTGTGGAAATCTAAATATTAATACTTTTTGCTAATTCCTGTGTACAGAGAAATGAGAGATGAAGAAGAGCTTTTGTATGGTAATCCTGATGCTGCGGATGCTAATTTTAAACGCCAACAGGCAGCAAGTACATCAAGGTGGTGGCGACGAAATCGTCATCGACAACAAAATATATTGCCAACGAATTGGATAGTTATTGCCCGAGACACGGGAAGTTTGGAGTTTTACACATTACCAGATCTTCAAATGCGAATGTCTGTTGTAGACTTTGTATCCTCCCCCAGAATCTTAGGACATACAACGCAGAGGCACTCTGGGTATGAGAATTTAGCTAATGTTTCACCCAGAAATAGAAAATACTTTGTATTTGTGTCTGATGTGTACCTAATTTACTATTTTACATGTAGGTTGGAAGAAAACGAAGAGTTGCCTGTTGTTCACGAAATTCTTCTGGTGGGTCTTGGGTATTTAAATCGCAGACCACTACTGTTTGCTCGAATTGGGGAGGATTTCTGTATGTATGAGGCTTACCCTTACTATGAAGATACTTATACAGACGTGTTAAAATTGAGATTTTCAAAAATTAAACATCATTTAATATTGCGTGAAAGAAAATCGTAAGTAATTTTAAAATAATTATGTACTATAAATATAAAATATGTATGCTGCTAAATATAGCTTGCTTCAATTTATGAAACTTCTTTCCCTTAAATAGTGCTAAACCGAAAGTATCCTCAAAAGAAGTTCCATTTTCTTTAACAATTCGGTACCATTTTCGCTACTTTCCATATCTAGGAGGCTACAGTGGGGTAAGATCCTCATTAAAATTAATTGTTAAGTGCATTTAGTGTTTAATGAAATGATTAATATGCATTGATTGTATTAACTATATTTTTTCCAAATCTAGGTTTTCATTTGTGGTCCTTACCCACACTGGATATTTTTGTCTACTGCTGGACAGCTCAGAATTCACCCTATGGGAATAGATTCCAAAATATTAGCATTTGCTCCATTTAATAATCCAAACTGCCCTCAGGGTGGTTTCATTTATTGTAACGCTGATTATGACTTCCGAATTTGTATGCTTCCTAAACATTTATCGTACGATGCTCCGTGGCCGATCAGAAAAGTTCCTTTGAGATGTACCCCTCACTCAATAGTTTATCATATAGAATCTAAAACTTACATAGTAGCACTAAGTACTACTGAATATTCTGCGAAAATTTGTCGTATTGCCGGCGATGAAAAAGAATTCATTGAAGAGCAAAAGGATGAACGATTTCCTCTGCCCACTAGAGATCAGTATTGCCTTAAGTTATTCTCAGCTGCCACATGGGAGGTATGTATTATAAATTAATAATTTCATGACATGAAGTAGTTATAATTATAATCTGGGTTTCATATTTGAATTAGTATGATATTTATGAGTATTACTGAATTAAATGTTTTAGGTTGTTCCAAATACAACACAGGAGATGGATCCGTTCGAGAATATTTTATGCCTAAAAGTGGTTGATTTAGCGTACGAAGGAGCCCGTAGTGGTTTGCGTGGCTATTTAGCCTTGGGAACAAATTACTCTTACGGAGAAGACACAACAAGTCGTGGCAGAATCATGGTGATTGATATCATTGAAGTCGAACCAGAGCCAGGACAGCCTCTTACGAAAAATAAGTGTAAAACATTATACTCTAAAGAACACAAGGGTCCCGTAACAGCAATTGGCAGTGTAATGGGATTTTTATGCGCTGCTGTGGGCCAGAAGGTAAAACCTAGTTGTTATTATCTTTTAAATATATTGTACTACAAGAATTAATTAATGCTTTGCAATTTTTAGTTGTATTTATGGCAGCTTAAGGACAACGACTTGGTTGGAATTGCATTCATCGACACCCAGATTTATATTCATCAAATGTTTACTGTCAAAAATCTCATTTATATTGCCGATGTAACAAAATCTGTATCCCTACTTCGCTTCCAGGAGACATACAGAACTCTTGCCGTTGTTTCTCGGGTAATTTATTATATTTTGATGTGTAAATACACATGTTAGTGAAAATCAAATGTGCCATTGAATTTTAGTTAATGATTCTTTTTGTTTAACAGGACTTCCGCCCTTTAGATGTTTATGGCATTTCATTTCTGATTGACAATACTCAGTTAGGACTAATAGCTACCGACAGAGAAAAGAATATTATAGTGTACATGTTTCAACCACAATCGAGAGAAAGTTTTGGAGGTACTGTGCTTGTTTACTTACCATACAAGTAGTATTAATTGGCAATTGGCGGGCTGATAATAATTAGTAAAACTAACTTGTGTTTCAGGACAAAGACTTGTACGTAAAATGGACTTCCACCTGGGTCAACACATTTTATCTTTAGTTCGGGTAAAATGCAAAGTGCTTGATCCGTCAACTACAAAAAGAAATTCTATAGCAATAGAGAAGCGACAAGTTACATTTTACTCGACCTTAGATGGAGGGTTGGGATATTTGTTGCCAATATCAGAAAGAACGTACCGTAGATTGTTTATGTTACAAAATGTACTGACAAATATTTTACAACATCGTGCTGGACTCAATCCAAAATCATTCAGGTAATACAGTAGTTAATTTTATTAACTATGGCTGTCTGTAATAATTGATATTCTCGCACGAAATCTGGTTTATTGACAATATGACAATTCTCAACTGTGTATTTTTCTTTTAGAACTCTGCACACTCCTGATCGCACGATTGGAAACCCTTCGAAAGGGATAATCGATGGAGAATTAGTCTGGGAATTCATTAATTTACCATTGTCTGAAAAGCACGAAGTGTGCAAAAAGATTGGCAGTAAAATAGAAGAAATTGTTGAAGACTTAATGGAAATTGATCGCATCTCTGCACACTTCTAAATATTTTTTATTATCACTTAGGAGGGTAAAGTCAGTTTAACCGTCCAATTTTAAGTATTTTATCTACTGTTTTTGTAGCATGTGATTTTCGGTTTTCGTTTAGAGTAATGTTTTGTTTCGTTTTTCATCTTGAATTTTATAATAAATTAAATTAATTATTTCCTGCTCCCACATATTATGAGAGTAGATTGTAAACGTACAAATGTAAATTCTAGGAATCGAGTATTGGTAACGAAAATTAAGTTGCAGAATATTTATTTGCATGTGTTTAAGAGTAATTGTCTTGAACTTGAATTATTACATTACAAAAGCATTAAATTATAAAATTTATGTAAATACAAAACTGTAAACTGCAGATTAGATTAGTAAAGATCGAATAAAGCAGACTTATGTAAACTTTATATCTCGTTCTCGGACACTGGTGGAATCTCATTGTTAGGATTAACTACAATTGTTACAAATCCATCAACATCTTCTAATTCATTTGATGTGAACTTAGCCGATACAGTTTTTTCGCCGACAACTCTAGGTGTAAGTTCAAAGTCTACTTCCGCTGTATCGTTGGGTTGAATATTTCTAAAGAATACGAACATTTTTTGAAATTATGTGTACAACTAAAAACTAACTTTAGAAACTGTGTAGTAGTACTGTAAAGTTGTTCTTACTCTTTTAATTTAATCTTCAACGTTTCCCCAAGACCTGGGCCATCAATGAGAAATTGGCATTTCTTCAGTTCGACGGGTAAAGGATTTGTTAACATTGCCGTTCCTAAAAAGGGTTCGCCAACTACAATATCCTCTTCCCCTTTAATCTGTAATAGAATATTTCTTTTAGAACGACATGGCATTTGTATGAAGTAATTCTTTTGTAAGAAGTGCGATTCTCTTACCCTGAATTTGATATCGGGCTTTCGAACTCTGAAGTCATCCTGGGCAAAGTATTCAAAGCTAGTTTGCTCAACCTTTGCCAGACACGCGATATTAAAAGCACATTGGTCGCACAATTTCGAGTAATAATCATCGTAGGTAACCTCCAAAACAAGTTCCTTTTCTATAATTATAAAGCAACCATAAAATTTTATTTTGTAACGTTATTTGCCAAATGCAAAACGGGCTTACTAATTCATTGGAGATTTTAAAATTGTATTTAAATTGTAATGTGGGATTATATATATTTTAGCCTATTTTAATTACCTGAACTTTTCTCTATTAGAATATCATACTTTTCATGTTTAACAGATTCTTTAATTTTTCCCGTGTATAACATTGTGTCGACTCTAAGGGACACGTTTGCATTATAGTCCGTGTCCGGGCTGACATTTCTTACGTTCAAAATCACCCTAAAAGGAAAACAAAGTGTGTGATGGATTTATATCGAAATTTTCCACATTGTTATAGAATGCATTGGTTCTTTACCGGAAAGGTTGCCCAATTACAATATCATCTCTTAATTCAAAATCGAATCGTACATCATTAAAGTCCTCATTGAGATAGTAGCGGCTAAAAAGACTTTCACTCTGTTTTAGTGCATTTAGCATTGACTCCCGTTCCTCAGAAGTCTCTGAAACAATTTTATGTATGTCAATGTTATAAAAGTTACATATCTACATACGCAATGAGCATTTATGAAAGGTTAACTAACAATTAACAATTTTAATGTTATTTTACTTTCAGGATATTTATAACTTTCGGTTATATCTTCTCTCTCAAATCTGCCGATCGATTTTGTACTGATAACTTTCCCAATCCTAATAATAGAATAATTGAATTTGTATTAAAATAGATATGTACTCGCTTTGCAAAATACTACCTACATTGTTTCATTTAATTTGAATATATAATTACGCTTCTTCTTTTTTCCCGAGTAGCTTTAAGGGTCTGCTAACTCCTTGGTAATGCCAGTACAC
The DNA here is from genome assembly GCA_034694165.1 of Tomocerus mixtus. Taxonomy (NCBI): domain Eukaryota; kingdom Metazoa; phylum Arthropoda; class Collembola; order Entomobryomorpha; family Tomoceridae; genus Tomocerus; species Tomocerus mixtus. The sequence goes on along the minus strand of JAQFYC010004172.1, from coordinate 7,184 downwards.
TTTATCTGCGTTTACTTCACTGTAAACGAATGGGCCATCAAAGGGTCTCTTAATTTCACCTCTCCTTGTCGCACAAACGGACGAAGGTCCACAACGATACATTTCGTCACTACGTTCCTGAGGTGTCGCATCTATAACTTGCCATCCTGAATACATTTTTTCGGAATCCTTCAGATCCAAGTCAGGTCGAGCCATCCATACTTCGTCCCATACATGAAAATTCCTTTTTCAAATCATTCCAAGAGAATTGAATGTTAAACAACCTGAAATACATTTCTTAGATATTGTTAGTGTATTATTACCACACAGAATCGGTGTTTAACTCTTCTACGGCTTTCCCTTCACCATCAAGAAAATAATCAACTGTTAGAGAGCTTTGAGTGTCATGGGCACTTTGGTAGTTTGTAACAGGTCTGCAAGGAATTCCAAGAGTTCGGCATACTATAATAAAAGTACACGAAAACATGATATTCATATTATGTACTAGTATGCTTCATTTCTGCTGGATAATTATCATAGGCAAAGGAATCATAGAAATGCAGCCTTAATTGTTTATGTAATTACTTGTGCAAACGACCCCAGCAAACACCCAACACTGTCCATATTTCACGGGCTTCTTGTTCAGAAAATACTTTTGTATAATTTTAAGGCTTCCTGTCCATTTCGTCGGTGGAACACCTCCGTCAAATTTTTCTGTCCAATTTCCCTCAACCAATCCATCTTCATCAGGAGAATTAACCTGAGAAAAAATGTACGTAATTATTATTATGATCAATTGATCATTACTGTACATTTAGATTTTTTATAGGTTTTCATACAACGAAAGTTGTTATAAGTATGTAAAACAATAAAAAGTGATTGATTACTGCAGCTGAGATGGCCCTTGCAGTTTTAACTGGGTCAGCACGTGCAGAGGAGCTCAAATGTCCTGGCCCACTCAACAAATAGAGAGCACAGTCGAGGACATCTTTTTCGAATTGTGAGTAGGCCCAGGGCGTGGGGCGAAGACGATTATGACTCCCTCGCCAAATCAAGCCTGTATCCTCTAAAGTGTACTCATAACGTTCTTCAATGCCTTCCATGTAAACTTCATCATCTGTGTTGTAAGAGGAAAATCAATCACCATGATTAGCAATCATAATGTATAAACATTCATAATACATCGAGTATTGTGTAGACATAAAATATGTGGCTTTCGCTACTTATGCAGTTAACAGGTAAAGATAATAAAACGATTACTAATAAAGGGCGATTGATAAATGTCCTGATTACAGAATCATTATAGGATTTCATAAATAAATAATCCTCATAAGCAGACACAATTCTTTCCACATATTATGTAAATATGTAAATATGAATGAAATATTAGTACGAGATGAGACTACAGACCAAGGAGTTGCTACAATATTCTTTATACAGTTCATGTTCATAATGCACTTGTATGTACAATAGCCATACTTTTGTTTTGGCATTGTTTACATGTACCAGCCACATACCCACATTAATTTTAGACTTATGGATGGTATCGCTCATGCCGCATTCATTTGTTATCCAAATCATTTCTTTTCATATTATGTTTTAGAGATGACAAAAAAGTACCTAAGTATTAAAGATATACCTGTTACGTGGAATATAATATTTGTGTTGACATATAAAATTGTGATTCATCTGAGTTCGTAGGAAATGCACCTTGATGCATAAAAATTCATGTTGTATCAACATCCTATACCATCTGGACTATATTAAAATGCATGAGATTCATTTATATCTATCTATAGAACAATACATTATGCATTACGTTATTACTTTCATCACTTGAGATAATTATGTGTTTTATAACAAGGAAAATGGTATTTTATGTTTTTTATTTTATTATGTATCTGCATTTTATCTATTAGTAAATAGTATGTTTATGTATATAATGTATATAGTTTGTATAGCCTGCTGTTCTCATAATAATCATAGAATACTATTTCTTGTAAGCCAACGAGTGATTTGTGCGTTCCCGTCTAATAAAAAATTACTTACATGTCCTGTCAACCCTTTAACAGTCTACACCTACGCATTATGTAAACTGTTTTTCTGTCAGTTCAAGAAATCTATAACGTTTTTACGGGAAAATTGTAAATGCAAACTTCCTGTAACAAATCCATGGGATATCCTCGAATCCTCCCCCATTTGTGCAAATGTAAAGAGTGTAAACACAAAGCATAGTATTACATAAACTTCAAGGGGATTCTCACCTGGATTCCACGGATTAAAAAGGATGTATATCGGCTCTTTAAAATTGTGGCTTACTGCAGCTTGATCTTCTTTCAGTTTTGTATCCACTGCCACTTTCCACTTTCCAACAGGGCACTTAGACGATGTTTTGAACTGTAGATAAAATGCATGACAGAAAATATTTTATAGAGAATCATCATTTACTCTCAGACAGACTTGCTAAGATTATACGTTTTTGTTTCACGAATGGCTCTATATCTTAGTTAAAAAATCGTATAGCATATTTGGCATAGGTATAGCAAAATCAAAGCATTGCTTGATACGATAGGAAGAATATTTAGGAACCGTGGAAAAATCTCTTACTTGAACTTTAACGCGATTATCTTCTCTCTCTTCAATAGATGCTGTCCATGAGGAGTTGCTTGAAGAAGAATTGCTCTTCGCTAATAGTGGTACAACAATAAGAGTTCCATGACTCAAACTTGGCTTCCCATCTATATTGTACATACGCAACAAATATTTTCTTTCATTATAAAATGGCTAAAAAATGTTAATGGAAAAGTCACATCAGTTACACTTCATTTTGATAATAGAAGTTGATATAAAAGAGCATGCAAGAAGTTTTTAAATCTCTTTTCTGAGAATGGATGAAGGATTGAATTTCTTGTGATAATCAAGTTGTGAGAGTTTTCCCTTTTTGCTAAGTAATGAAATAAGTAATGATAAGCATATTTAGTTACCTGTGTATGAAAACATAAATGATATCCCGTCAGTATCCTTATTGTAGGGGCGATTGAAATAGAAATTGATTGCGAACTCTTGACCTCTTCGTACTATTAATTTAGGCTTTTCTATGTTCAGCATGCTATCATATTTGTCTGTATTATGTAAAGGCCCATTCTCCTTTATATTTAAGCTAACTTTGAACACTTTTAATATATCTCTGGTGACATCATCTGAAAAACACAAATTTTTATGATGTAATTAGCAACAGCTATAATTATGTATAGTACATAGGTACCTACCTCATCTAATAGCACAATCAAATGTACAGAATATTTTTGTGCATTAGCTAATTTTTATTTATATACCTATTCACAATTATATTAAAGTAGTTCAAGGAGATGGATCAATAGATTTCTTAAGTTACAACTACAAATAAATTGCATGCGTTCTGAAAAAATGTTTTACATGTGTGTAATTAGTAATTTCTGTCTGACAACTGCACTTTCTTTATCAGTACGACAGTTTTCTTGTTCTTGTCATAGAAGAAAATGCAGCATGTACACGCAGTTTGCTAGTTACCCATCTTTACGAACCTACAAATAACATACATTATTTATACTACCTATGTAGTAATGTGCCTTAAGTAATGTGGTGTTATGTATGTCTGTACATGTGATGATTAAGAAATGCATTGAATTCATGTCAGGTAGCAGCTTGACATTATTTCTGCGATTACTTAACACAGATAGACAGACATGACAACAAAGCAAGGAATAGGTTTTGCATGTTTCGAGTCTTGATTGCAAGCTAATTATTTGGGTATATCAAAACACTTATTACATATAGCCTGAACTGATTGCAAATCATTCAAAAATGAATATCACTATATTATTAAATCTGCAATTAACAATTTGGCTATTTAGTAGTAATGTATGTAAGCACATTCTTTTGGATCCTGTACGTAATTAATGGGAATGAATGGGATATGCATATAATGTAAACCTCTACAGTACATATACATAGGACAAATAAATGGCAATGAAAATTAAGACACAATAAGGTATCCAAAAGATATAATATAATACTATATAACATTGACACCATACCTAGTTCTTCCGGTAATTCTGGCAGCGGTATAACTTCACCATGAGAATCGTACTTATTTCCATAAAAATCATCACAACAACTAGTGGAACAACAGTCTGATGGTAAACAATTGCAAATACTGCAATTTCTCACTTTTTTATTTGTTGACATGCATTGGCCCATCTTTATATACTATAGTTATACTAATACTAAATTATAGTTTATTAATTCTAAAAATAGTGTACATAATACTACAAAACAAAATTAAATTGACAAATATGTATGACTGGCAAAACTGAATGGTCTTTTTATGAAACACTGGAGAAGTTAAATGTAAACAATACACCTTACACTACTGAGTATCATCTGTAAACACCTGAGAATGTCAGATTACAACATTCGCATACAACAACGTGCACGGTCTTCAAGACTTGTAAATTCCTACGCACATCTATACAGAAAGGCTGCGGTAACGTTACTGTACTTACAAGCTGCTGATGTACCTACAAAACTGCTACACTGCAAACAATTCCGTGAGACTCTAAACAAGAATTCAAGAAGAGAAGGAAACGAGAACAAAATGCACTTTATGCACACAGGACCGCTTAAGACTCTTTGTGGCATGTATAGTATAATAGGTAGACGTCTTAACCTTCACAAGGATATATGGTGCTTTAAAAATTATAAATGTATATGTATAATCGTATAATGTAAACCAGATTTATTATTCTTTGTTATGCAAATCCAATCGAGATGAAAAAACTGGTTAGACTAAAGATCAGCAAAAGCAACCCGTAAGTGGCAACCTTCTCCTAATCAACAGAACTTAGTGCTTTAAGTCCTATGTACACAAATGTCCTTGTACTTGCACTGTACATATACTAACTACTGCACGAAGAAGATGCAAGATTTAATATGTACGTATACTTATAATTCTAGTTCAAGAACCAAAAGAGTCTCAACTTCAACTTAAAAGTCTCAAGTTACATTTAATCAAAACAAGTGTCAAATCTCAAGTTTAATGTCGTCTGGCAAAGTAGTGTCCTAAAGTTCTAACTCCTAGCTCCTAAATGATAAATGTCTCACTCTTTCTTCTGCTTATATAGAGGAAAATGAATGAAGTCAGTCTTCAAAAGTGACACATAATATTTACTTACTCTGTTATTCAATTTGACTGATAATCTCAGTCTCGGTCTCGATATGCAATTTAGCAAGACGGTTTATGGTACCTATGTTTATATCTGTTTCCCTATTACTAATATTGTTAAACCGTAAACAAAAGGTAAAAAAGTTACGATTATGACCGGATTACGTGCTAACAGAGCCGGTATGGACATTACAATTTTATGCAACGTACTTACGCAAACTATGTATTGTATGTAGTGTACATACCTATACATAAACTTCGGTACCGAACATCGAGACAATAATGAATACTTAACTTGAATTACATAATGTGAGTTTCATTCTCAGTAAAGTAAAGGAAAAACTGACGCATAAGGTTTTGTAGTATGAACTCCCTAAAGTATTTATGTTCAATATTTCAGGCAGTGTGTTATACTTTATGTATATCTATGAATACCTATGTATGTGAATTACATATGAACACCTAAATATATGTTTTAAAGCATAACTTGGTACACATAAACACATTACATGAAAGGGAAACTAACAATAAAATATTTTTTGCTCATCAACAGCGAGGTGGAGATCGACTAGCACTACATGACTCTAGACTACAACACTCCAACTCCAGTAAAGTTACTGAGTTCTAGGATCAACTCGTGTTCATTTACACTGAACATGAGTCGTGCATGATTTTATAAAAAATTGAGATTGTCTGTGATATTTTATATGCATGTAGTATATACATATAGACAACGTGTACTCAATAAACTACACAACAATTTCTTACAACCTTATAATCGGATAGAGGAGAATCCTTTCCAATTCAAGCGATTGTCTTTTACCATACAAACAAAAAGTCGCAGATTTCAAAGATACGTTATATTTAGTAGTAGTAAAGATTTGTTGTATTTAGTATTAGTAAAGATTTGAAATAAGCTCTTTAGCATTCTAGATGATATTGGCAGATATCTTATATGTATGCAGCAATAATACTAGCAATATGCAGTATGGACACCAACACAATATATTTTTTGTGCTGTTGTTGCATATTGGATACTTCAAAGTCAAAAGCTTCTCTTGTGTTAACGTACTCTTGTACAGCCTCATAAAATATTATAATGCGTGTAGGCTTAATATTAGTGATTCATAGCCGAATACAAAAGTATTTGGTCACAAAAAAGTTGAAGAGAATAAGAAAGCCAGGGTTACCTAAAGTGGTCTTTCAATGATACATATATTTAGTATGCGATATGCTTATTCATCCCATACCTTATTTTTAAAATAAATATTACTACTTTTTCATTGTTACACAATATACTGCATTCAACGCGAGCTAATCGTATACTCGGCTTTATTTAAGCAAACTACACATAAATATGTATTGTACTTTTCTCATGTGTCATGTCTACTGACAATACTATTACCTTTATATAAAGGAATGGGTAATTATGTTATAACATTAAAACTGATCCGTCATCCGATGTTGTCCCAACATCCTCCATCCTCGTCATTAATTTAGTAACAGTAATATAAACTAATTATAAACTATCTGCAACATAACTACACCTACACCTACGTAACTAACATAAGTATTTATGCAATTCTATTAAGTAAGGGAAATAGGTGTTAGATTCATGTCAATTAGTATGATATCATCATTTCATTATTAACATTTATCCAGGCATTCATTAATCATACATGACTTCATTGTTTCATCCTTTATATAAATAGAGAACATAGTGTATGCATAGTGTTAAATTATGATCAATTAATCGTTGCCAGTTGTGGTAGATTTTATTACTGTACAGTGCACAGTGCATTGTACACCGCGATGAGTTAAATATAATATGTGACTCATGCCAAGCTAATTTAGCTAAATGCGGTTTGCTATCATTTACTTAAATGTATCTACATAATTGTTCATATTCGGTATTTATGGTACTTGTTTTTTTAAATGGCATAACTAATGATGCATAACTAAAGTTACCGAAGTGAGGTCCCTTCCATGGAGGCAAGGTAAG
>JAQFYC010004171.1:0-18064 GCA_034694165.1 Tomocerus mixtus | reverse complement strand
ATGTGACCCATTTTTGTCTAACTTGTACTGGTGACCCGTTCTCCTATCCGTGCTACCCATCGAGTCCCCCTTAATTATTTTCATAGCGTGTGTTTATTTCGCAACTATTTCTATTTACTAATTCAGATCTTTGTATCGGATAAAGTTGAAGCCGCTGGTCAAGTAGTTGGTGTGGTGTTAGCCAAGACAAAGTATGCAGCTTTTTCTGCTGTGAGGAAAGTGAAAGTGACGTACAAAAATCAGGAGAAGCCAATTGTAAATATTTTAGACGCAATTAAGAAAGTTGAGATGGAAGGAGGACTAGAACAACACACGGTGGCAACATTTTCCAGTAAAAAGACAAGTGATAAAATCCCTGTACATTCAATAAAAGGAGAATTCCAAATCGGTTCTCAATATCACTTCCATATGGAGACTCAAAGTTGCATCTGTGTTCCAAAAGAAGATTCCATGGACGTTTTCAGTGGAACACAATGGATGACTCACACTCAATGGATGATTGCATTAGCTCTTGGTGTTCCAAATAATTAGTGAGTACAAAGTTTTCAAAAATGGAGCAAGATATGTTACGGAAACTAGATTTGTATTTTAAATTCTGCAATTTTAGCATACATGTACAAGTAAAGAGGCTTGGGGGTGCATTTGGGGCAAAGTTAACGAGAGCGACACACGTTGCAACGATATGTGCAGTTTGTGCCTTTGTGACCAATCGACCAGTGAGGATTGCCCTTGATATGAAGACTAACATGAATATGATGGGGAAAAGAAGTCCTTATTGGAGTAAATATGAGGTAAACGCATGGTAGAAAAATAATCTAAAAAATATAATTTTGAAGATGGAGAAATGCAATTTCACATTATCTTCCTTCTAATTACTTTTATATTTATACACCAGAGAATATAAAAGGTGTCAATAGTTTGTACTACATCTTCTTTGTTATATAAAATATGCTATACACTTTCTATCTCGTTTTGCCATATTAATTAAATAATTTTAAATAATTAAACAAGTTGACAACATTGATTACACTACAAAAATATATATGTTCCAAATTAGTAAAGTGAATGCTTTAGCAGAATAATTCTTTAATTGCAGGTTAAATTTGATGAAATTGGAAAGATACTGGAACTGAAAACAAATATTATTGGTGACACTGGATTCTCTGCAAATGAAGCTGACTCCTTACTTGCTGCTCTATTTTGCCAAAATGTGTATGCCGCCGATGGGTGGGAAGTCAAACCTGGCTTTGTCACTACAAATACACCAGCCAATACATGGTGCAGAGCTCCAGGTTCTATGAAATTCTTACCTTAATTAACCCATTAGTTTTATTGCAAGACAGCTATTTAAGAATAGTTATAATTGTAGTGTAATTGTAAAAATTTATTTAAAATTTAGGAAGTCTAACAGGCATCGCGTTGATAGAATACATTATGGAGCACATATCATTTGTATTGAGAAAAGATCCTATGGAAGTACGAAGTGTTAATTTAAGAAAGGCAGGAGATCCCTCTTTAATCACAGGAGAACCGTTAAAAGACGAAAATCAAATTCCAAGGATGATGGAAGAAATTAAAACAAGTGCTGAATATGATCAAAGAAAAGCAGCGGTCGAAAATTTCAATAAGGTACTTACTTATCTTAAATTAAAACTGGATGTACATATTAGATATACATCTATCAAGACATTTTGATTTAATCTTCTTTTACAGTTTGGGTATCTATTTTAAAGAAATTAAAAATAAATTTTAAGAGTGTGCTATTCAGTTTATTATTTAAAATTCTAATTGTTCGTGCTTTATAACCACATACTGTTCAATTGCTTATTTTAGGAGAATCGATGGAAGAAACGTGGAATAGCTGTCACCACCGCTGCATACCATCCGGAATGGGCACAAGCCATATATCCCGTCTTCGTTACCATTTATCATATGGATGGTACGGTTGCTGTAAGTCATGGGGGAATTGAAATGGGACAAGGAATTAATACGAAGGTTTGCAGAATATATTAGTACACATACTTTTTTCAAAAGCACATTAATACTTATGTACATTTTTAATTGCAATATTAAGGTAGCCCAAACTGTCGCCCAAATACTTGGAATCTCGATTGCCAAAATAAAAGTCAAGCCTTCCAATAATATCACAGGAAATAATTCATATCATACTGGTGGCTCTGTGAGCAGCGAATTGTGTTGTCATGTAAGATCAATAATTAATTAACTGTGAAATAAATTCGGTCTAAAGGATTTATTTTACGGGGCATTTGTACAAGGAGTGCAAGAACGTAGAGCTCATTTAGTAAACTAATAATAGATTAAATTCCTTAACTTACGTAAAAAGAATTTATATTTATATTTTACATATAAATGGAATAATACACGGTTGCTGAAATGTTAATTTATTTGAAGCTTTAGTGTTAAATCGAAGAAATTATTGGTGTTCCATAAAAATGCCAATTAACATAATATATTTATTACCAATAACAGGCAGCAATGAAAGCCGCTGAAATTTTAGGGGAAAGAATGAAACCAATTAAAGACAAATTAGGTGAAACAGCTACCTGGGAGGAAGTAGTCGCTGCAAGTTTTGCTGCAAGACTTGACCTTTCTGCAAATTATGCGTAAGTAATAGAAATTAAAGATTCAGTTTTCTTATGGAAGCTTTTTTGGGATCTTAAACATAAATTATTACTTAGTTAAAGTGAAACCCTAGTTGAAATAAAAAATTTATTGAAAGGAATGAATAAATTTATGGAAAAATTTTTAGGTACGGAGGTAACGATACTGATGTCAAGGAATATATGAGTTGGGTCATAGCCGTCACTGAAGTTGAAGTTGACATCCTCACTGGAGAGTACAAGGTTAATAATATTCTAAAACGAATTGTCTATTTGAAAAATATCCAAAAAATAACAGTTTTCTCTAATAATCCATTGAATAAATATATAATTGAAATTCCAGGTCGTCCGAGTTGATTTACTTGAAGATGCCGGTAAAAGTTTGAATCCCCTTGTTGACATCGGACAGATTGAAGGAGCTTATTTAATGGGTCAAGGGTTGTGGACAACAGAAAAAATCGTTCACAGTGAGGAGTCTGGACAACTTCTTACGAACAGAGCTTGGGTAAGTTTTCCCTTCACAAAATATCATACTACATACAATTAGCTTACAATTAGCTTGGGATTGAATAACATGTCTTAATTGATGATTTAAAGAATTACAAACCCCCGGAATCAAAAGACGTGCCTGAAGATTTCCGTATTACGCTTTTACACAATGCACCTAACCCTTTTGGAGTGCTTCGATCAAAAGGTACGTTATCGCAAAGCCTCAAACATTTTACATCTAAACACATGATTTTGTATTATAAAAGAATACACTACGTTATCATTTAAATAACTGTTTGGTACAATAGTAATCTTTAATTATTTTTAACATTATATAGCTGTGGGCGAGCCACCAATATGCGTAAGTGTTTCGGTATTGTTTGCTCTTAAAAATGCAATCAGTAGTGCAAGAAATGATGCTGGAAATAACGATTGGTTCCAACTGGGTAAACATATTTCAATTTCACAATATACTCAATACTCTATAAATGTTAAAGATAGTTAAGTAATTACAATAGTTCGTTTGAATTAATTGTTATTATAAAAGGCAAACAAAATTGAATTATGGCGGAAATTTGATTTAATATTTTTTAAATAATTCACTATAGACGGACCTGTTACCCCTGAAGATGTCCTAAAACATTCGCTAACATCAAGTTCAGATTTCTTATTATAGCTTTTACTGTATTCGTTTATTATAATTTTGGAGACTATTTAAATCTAATTTGATTTTGTATACGTTATAGCAATAGTATACTACAAATATCTATGCACTACCTATGTGTTTTAATTCACATAGTGCAAAAATGTATATTTTACATAGGTACCAAAAAACTACCATAATATATAATGAAACAATGTAATAAAATTTCGTATTTTTATAAATGAACTAAATTTACTTAAAAGAGTATTGAAAACCATAAAGACTTGCAAAAATGGCTATATAGAAATTACGAAGGTACATTTGTAAAGGAAGATTACTTTTTATAATGCATATTATGTATCATTGTATCTCTTCGTGCAACCCTTCCTTCTGAGGGTATTCTCACTTTCTCACTCTGCTTTCTGCTATCACCGTGAAAGATTCTCTTATTCTCATTTATCCCTCAATGCATCAACTCTACAAGTGCAAGGAAAAGTTGTCGATTTTTAAACTTTCCGAATGACTAGCAGAAGAATCAAACGACGAAATTACACGTGTATTAACACTGTATTAAATATTTAGACGAAATGTTAAGTAGTAATTCATTAGAAACCAATTCAGTAGTATACTTATGATAATATACTAAGTGAATATATTAACTAGTTAGTATCTCACAATGATTACCAAAAGACGAATTTTATTTCTGGTGATTATTGGAATTGTTTACTATTTTTTTGGCTCTGGCTCAAATAACAACAAGAAGGCAAGTGAAGCTCTGATTGATGTTCTTGAATACGCTGACCATTTGTACACTATTGAATCAAAAGTAAGTTAAATAGTCAAATCAGTTAGTTTTATCACTAGCCAATTTTCCAATATTTAACATTGTTTTTTTGCTTTATTTTTAGTTACATGTACATAATATGTAGGAAAATACGTCGTAATTTTATGTCCTGTGTGAATAATAGTCTCTCATTATAATATTATTATGATACTTTATATTAATATTTTTGTAATAAGGATATTGCTAAAAAATTCCACAGATCCCCAGATTTGGTGAGGTAAATAATTCCTGAATTAAAGTAATAATGGTTTTATTTACTTTTCAGCAATGTCATTATTTTCCCCAATAATTCTTGAACCGTATTTTTTGGATTTTGGATTATAAGTTGGACACAATGAAATAGTCCTATATGCAGGTAGCAGGTATATTTTTTATTCAAACTGCAAAATAGAATCTTAAATTAACGTGTCTATATGCTGATTGCAGTTTTATAATAATTGCGGCTGAGCTGAATAATAAGTAATTAGGAAAAGAAAGAAAATTAATCTCAAATTGAGCAAAACAATTAAAAACTTATTCCGCACATAATTAGAATTGAATCTAACTAATATAAACAGCCAGTTAGTAACATTTGCAAAATTAATTTTTTCTATTAATTTCAGCTACAGGAACTCCTATCGAACAAAGAATATGATTTACTGATATCAAATTATGTGAAGCCCGCACAAGATGAAATTGCTAGCATTCGGAAGCAGACAATAATTTACGAAAATATGGAGAGAATTCCTGGGGGACCTCAAAATTTTATGGAAACTTCTTCGGCTGTTCTGGACAAAATGCGAAATGATGTATTTATGTGGGAAAAACAGGTATGAAACTAAAAATCCAAGCGTTTATTGTACATGGTAATCAAAAGTGTATGTAGTATCTAGGATGTAAATGAAGCCACAACTTGTATTATTTATTAAGCAGATATGAAATAACAATTTAATAATGGTGTTAATACATGAATGCAGTACAGACTATCAACTGCCCGACATGGGAAGAAGTGGAATGCCATTGCTAGTGAAATAGACAATTGCGACAGACGTCTTGCATATTTGGATGAAGTTCAACCTTCCCTTGCAACTTTACAAATCTATATTAGCCCTGTTGAAGAGGATATGGAGCCTCTAACTGGACCTCCACAGCCTCTAAATAGAATTATAACTTTGATGCGTAATAAAGTGCTGCCGTTGCTCATAGAATTTGAAAATATCAAAGTAAAAATATTTGAATCTTGTCTATGTTTACATTAAACGTTTAATATTAAATATTAAGACAATTACGCTGTGAACAACGTTCTTGGGTATGCACATTTTAATTAATTATTATATACTTCAGATTGAGAAATCATGGCCACCATATTTCGATGCTGAGGACGTGTACAAAATGGAATTGTTCGAGGTGCTTAAAAGTTTACAGATGGTCATAGAAACATATCGCCAATACTTCGAACAAGTTGGCCGTCTTTTAATTGATAAACTTCATGATATCAAAAAGATGACTTACGACATTGAAAAAGTAATTTTATTCTTAAATGAGAAATATCTAAATAAAACCTAAAATGCTACTGTTTAGTGAATAATATTGATTTATGTGCATTGCTATTTGCTATCTACAGATGGATTGGTCCAAAGTTAAATATGAAGAATTAGCAGTTGGGATTGATAATGACATTACCGCGCTGAAGGAAAAAATTACTAATCTAAAATACCCAAAAAAGAAAACAGACGAACTTTGAATTTACCTAGATATTTATATATATGCTACTTAACATAATTATGTTATAAATACGATGACAATCGCTAGCTTAGCTACTTACTAAGTAATACACCTCTAAATTGTGTTTACATTTATTTCCACAATTTAGATATGCTATTATCAGTGAACCACTGCTAAAAGAGATTGATCCGCTCAACGATATTATATACAGAACATTCTATTTCATCTATCTATATGTACATACTAGTCGATACTACTTACTTATGCCAATACTTGTTTCAGGAAATTCATTATTATGTATTTCTTGCTCGTTTTATATAATTTTAAAATTTTAACCAGAATAACAATCAAAATATGGAATGGGATAAATAAAATACGCAATTTATTGACTGGATCCCTTGCCAAACTTAAAACTACTGAGCTAACCTATATTACGTCTCTTAATACATATTATGTTTCAAGGTGTAATGTAGTATAACATAATATATGTTACATGTTCCTATAACTGTTTTTGCTTAATTAGCTTTTTGATTGTTTAGTACCTAATTGAATAGATTCTCTGTCCTGTGCTTATTGCACTTAGAATAATATATAATTATCTTTTTTGGAGTTTTACTAAAATTAAAATTATATTAACATTCATTAACCTGGGCAATCCTTGCCACTTTCGCCAAACGAGTCGACCAGATAATTTGCATGCATGTGCCATGCAAAAGAATCGTGTAACACCACCCCACTGAAGACCAAATGAAAATTTTCTTTGTATAATGTCAAATTTATAGTTTGCAAGTACAATTATCTATGTTTATTAGAGCCCTAGTCATACTATGTATTGCATTCACATCACTAGAACATACTTTCATAATAAATAATACAATATAAAAGTAAACACTTTTGTAGGTAGTTAATTCCAATGTGAAAATAAAAACATGTTTTGAAATAGGCTCACTATAATATTAAACAAGGTGTGTTCTTCAACAGCAGTTGTAGTAATCTCCCTGATGCATTTTCGAATACGGTTCCAGGAAGAAAAGCAATGTATACAATAACAAAAAATTCCCTCAATTTTGTTTATCTATAAAAAAAATATGGTCATGACTCATGAAGTTCCTTATTGTAATTTACCATATAAGTATAAAACTTCTCACACTAATAAAAATGCATAATAATAACTGTATCGCATAATCCCATTAATGGTTAAATGTATTGTTGATTCTGTTGTAAAATGAATTAGGTACGTACCGTAAACTAACACATCCAATACATGTGTTCATCATTCCTCCGAATCCTCTGTTGACTCCATTTGCACCAAGATTAGTTCCTCCGCCACGTCTACTTCCGTAGCCGCCGTATTGACCAATTCCGCCATAGCCACCTAATCCTCCGAGTCCGAAACCACCCCACTGCTTGCCTTCCCGGTGACTCTCACCTGTAATAAAATATTTTTATGTTTTTATACACGAAAACTGTAAATTTTATACTATTCCTTGAGACATTCGTAAAAATAATATTATCACTATCACTAAAATGCTCCTTTTAATAAAACTTTCAATTTAATAATTGGTTTGAAATAATTTCACAACGCAAAAGTTAATTTAAAACAAATATCACCTTACCTGTAATGGGAGACGTTGCCGCAAGGGTACAAGGTATATAAATTCCACATATTGTAACACAAACTACAAAAATTAAATTTAAAACTGCTTTGGTATTCATATTTGAAATCGGAGTGGTGCAGAGTACGGGATCAACAGAACTAGTTAGTATATCTTTATGCGTCCAAATGAAAACATTAACTGATTAGTATTTGGGGTTTTAGTTCCCTTTTATAACAGGGACATTAGGTAGGTACTTTCTGTACCTAAAATACAATAAAATACACCAAGCCTTAAAACCAATCCCTTTCTTGACCTAACCAAATGCAAGGTCTACTAATGCTTTACTTTTTAATCCATTCCATGAATAGACGTGTAAAGTACATAATCAGGCTGCATTTATATTTCTATTTTAAGCACTAAAAACCCACAGACAGTAGAAATCCCGAAAGGCAAATTCTGGGAATGATTGCTGTGTAAAGTATCCAGCTTAAAGTATTTACATTTTTAACTACATGGCATGGCATCGCATCCACATGGCAGTGAATATTTAACAGGTACCTATAGGTACATTGTTCTTTATTTTCCTACCTTACAAGGAAAACTGATAGCCATTATAATATAATTATGTCAAAAGAGCCTGATGTATGTATGTATGTAAGATGAAATTTCTAGCATCATAAAGGAGACTAAAATTAATTACACATAATGTTATGTAATTTTTCGCAAATAGTAAGTAGAACGACATAAGAGTAGTAAGAACATTTTAGGGAAATTTTTTAAGCTACATTTAATTAATTAATGTAATAAAGAAATAATGCATTTTGCGGAAAAAACAGGTAAATTTATTATAATTAAAAAATGCTTTTGTTTGGCTCCTGGCATACTGACAGGTGAAGATCCAATTATCTTAATTAGTATTTTAGCCTTGTTGGATCATATGCGAGCCAATAAAACCCAGTAGCATAATTGAAATACAAAATTATCAAGAAAAATAAACTTAGGAGGTACTTATCTTAATATTTATTTGACTTATTAATTCCTAATTAATGTTGCAACATAAAGTGCAATGGCTAGGACGAAGGACTAGATTAAAGTTTTACAAAAACACATTCCTGGGCCTGGTCCTGGGCGTGCTTTGTTTTATCCATTGTAAATACTAATTCGGGTAAATTATAACTATGGGGTTCGTAAAGGAACTCGACGACACCAAAGGGACCACAGGTTACCCGATGCACTGCATTTTCTATCACTTTGCCGTAAATAGTCTCCGGTCCCTGTAAAATCATTTTAAAATCATATTAACAATTTATCGTGTGTTCAATGTGGTAATAGTAAATCCCTTTCTTTCCAAGTTAGGTAAATGTTAGTTATACAGTTAACATGCTACTGGTTGTATGTAGTACACTATATTCACTTACTTCCATAGCAAAAGTAATTCCATACCAAGTGTTCTTTTTAATTTTCAAAGATTTTTCCAAATTCAAGTAGAAAGTTGTATTTTTTTCTGCAAACTTTAGAGTTTCCTGTGAGTACAAAGCTTCTGTTCCTCCCTTTTCATATATTTTTACCTTAATGTTAAATACATCATCTTGAACAGGCGAGCCGTAGAACCCTAAGCTAATCAAGTTGATTCTCTTGTTTACCCTAAAGCTAAAAATAATTATCATCAAATTATTACAAGATTAACGACTGCATTTTAGTAATTCAAATATTAAGAAATGTGAACATTGCAAAATACTTCTGTTATAAATTGACCAAAACAAGAATGCTTACTAATTACGATGTCCTTTGATCGCGTAGCTGTGAGTTTCTCCAAATTCGGTTCCCCTTTCTTTATAAAACACAACATTGTAGTCACAGGCTTTCCGTGGTATTGACGAAAAAAACGTTTCTTTTGGAATCCACTCACTAAATAATTATTTGAACATGTTTGCGATGTAATTCATACTTCAATTTAAATACAACGAATTTACTTTACAGTTGACACTAACAGTATCAATATATTTTTACCTATTATCCTTGAGCGCAAAATACTCATATAAGGGACACATTTCTTCTGACGTTAAAATATTTGGCATCTTTGACATAATTGAGTGTACCTCAATCGATTTCATTAACGGAAACCGCACAAGATACAGAGATGGTAGAACACATTGTCGTATGTTTTCTCCATCATTAGGCTCTAAATTCTTTCGCGAGCATTCTGCTTTCCCCCAACTATTAAAACAATGATTATTTCTTTATTAAAATTCTTCCCAAAAATTTCGAATATTTCACCTAGGTACACTTGACACCTCCAGCCGACCCTGTCTCCCACTATTAACGAAGCGGGAATATCATTTCCCCGAGCTGGCAGCTAATTACTAAATCTGCAATATTTTACAATTTAATTGCTCTAAAAATGCAGCGAAACAAGTCTTATCCCCTGCACAGATCCCAACGCATTTTTCGATTTTACATCCCAGGGCAGAAAGGAATTTTTTTTAAAAAATCGGATTTGCGATTAGGACAAGGAGACCTGTTGACTGTTGACCGCTCTTTGTCTTTATCTTTCACATATATTCAGTTATGGATTCAATAAATGTGGTTGTAATATGGTACAAAAATTAATATACAAAGGCAAACCTCATTAGAGCGTCAAAGACTTTAAGTTCTGTCACTGCAAAACTATCACTCGAGAGAATTTCATTCAGACGATCAGCGGACAGCTCCAAGAATTCATTCGACTTAATAATTCGATCAATATTTCTGTTAAAACATATTAAGCAAACAAATTGTAGTTTGGGAACTATTTTATGATAAATAATATAGCACCTAATAAAAAACAAATTGTTCTCAGTAATATTTTTATTAACTTTTTGGTTATATTTAATACTTCCACAAATTTCAGCTGTAAGGAAATATGTTTTGAACTATATCCTAGTTTAAATGTTACATTTACATTACAATCCCATTATATTACTTTTATTTTCAGACCAGTGACAACCAATGGAATACAATAATTATATATGCTGCATTTACCTTGAGATAATATGAAGAGCAGCGATTTCCAGGCTTTCGCATTTGTAAATCTTGGAAGCATAGAAGCACATCAAGGCATTTGATTCGTTGTAATCCAGACTTTTCATGAGAAATACCTTGCATTCTGGTGCTAAAGTTGCTATTTGATATTGAGTTCCAGCATCCATCAATGAAACTACATTTTCTATTGTAATGTCGCATGAACCCTTGTAAATAAACTGTAAAATATGGATTAGAGTAATTTTCCACATTATCGTACTCCATAGTCCTTATTATTATACTTTTTAATTGAAGTGCCGCGTTTCCGAAAGAAAAGGGAAGGGACATATGCTTTGAAAACCTCACGTTCTTAAACATTAATTTTTTGCTGCTTTGATTTTTAATTAGTTCACCTAAACATTCTATAATTTTCATATTATAATATACTGTTATTAAATAAATGTCCAAATGCTAAACAATTAATTTATAACTTTGGCTGTGATAACAAAGTTCCTATTTAACCTGCTGTGATCTAAACACAAGACTTAAAAAAATTAGAAATAGCCAAATGAATAATATTGTGCATTCGTTTTTAATTTTGGTCCAAATCGGTTTCACTTATGTTTTACCATAGTTGTTTTGTTTTACCGTTCTATGTATAATAATAATTAATAATGCTACATAACTGCACAGACGATAATTATGCATTATTTAGACTTAGAGTATTATTGAAAAATAGCATGTCGCAGAATTTTTGGGTACGGAAAGTTAGCCGATCGCCGACAGAAAGTTAGCCGACATCCGACAGAAAGTTAGCAACCATCCGACAGGAAGTTAGCGACCATCCGACAGGCGTCGCCACAGAAAATTACCGAGGGGCCGGGAGAGAGCAACTGAAAGTTGGCCGACATCCCACAGGAAGTTAGCCGACATTCGACATGAATTTGGCCGACATCCGTCAGGAAGTTAGCCGACGGTTACGACATCCGACAGAAAGTTAGACGATATCGGGTAACTTCCTGTCGGATGTCGGCCAAATTCCTCTTGAATGTCGTCTAACTTCCTGTCGGATACTTCCAGGTACCCCCTCCCGGCCCCTCGGTAATTTTCTGTGGCGAAGCCTGTCGGATGTCGGCTAACTTTCTGTCGGATGGTCGCTAACTTTCTGTCGGATGTGGGCTAACTTCCTGTCGGATGTCTCCTAACTTTCTGTCGGTGATCGCCTAACTTTCCGTACCCAGAATTTTGCCAACAATGCAATGTATTGTATTACAAGATTACAGAATAAGTTTGTTATAATTGAAATGATTACATTTATAAGTTCCGCAAAGACCTCCGGTTCCATTTCTGGAATACGAATTTTCTTCTGTCCATTTTCAATCCAGGGACCATTCAACATTGCGTTGAAAGCATCCGAACTTATTCCCAAAATTGCTTTGTGAGCGCTAATCTCTTTTCTTTCAATTCCTACTTCGAAAATAACATCATGTGTCATCATGTGTGTCCTTCCTTTCTAGCAAAACTGATCCCCAATCCAACATTGTGATTGTTTGGTTGTGACGTTCTCTAAGCCTGAACTGAAAACTTAAATAGTATGAAACTTGAGCTGGGAAAAGACCCTGAAAAATTCAGCTACCCTTCTTTGTAATAACTATGAACTCTTAATTAAGTTATTAGTAATGCTAAAAAAACTGCGGTTTGCTTGACATTCGGTATATTTACGCTTTAATATTTTAAATGGTAGATTGATGATTGATTGCTTAACGCGAAAGATTCGGGACTATTTTACTAAACAGCCACCGCTATTTAATTGATTGTTATTAAGGAATGCAGAAAATTAGAAGGGCTCACAATCAGGTAAGCCACATGGTACATTCATTCAAAGCAAACCTGCATCCAACTACCAGCCAACTAGTCATGTATGTAATGTAGAATAGTAGGTAATTGCTTTTCCGTATATTATATTCTGTTGGCTTTTGTGGGTTGACGAGGAATGCAAGTCCGTTGAATTAAGTATCTTATGTAAATACAGAAATACATGATATTAAGATAATATTATAGGCGGGCATGGGCAACAATGTATAAAATACCACACGCACAGGTAAGTTTAAGGTACCTTATTAGTATTATTAGCAATAATACATAATATATGTGTAGTATGGAGCAATGTATATTCAACCTATCTGTAAATGTATATGTATTGGTTTGCATTTACCAAGCGTCATTAATTACTGCCTGCCTATATACAGATAGCAGGTAAACTGTGATTTCACTCCCTATTGTCCCTATCATTTCATATCTTGTCCCTGTATATGCAGGTAGGATGCATCTGAAAGCATATTGCTGTTCTAAGATTACTCTAGAATGAAATTGGAATAATAATATAGCTACTATAACCGTTTATATAAAACACGTGAACTACACAAAATTTACTTTACTATAATCTATTAATTAAGAATATCAAATTTTAATGTGATCGGCATTTCCAGCTTTTAGCAGTCACCTTTGTACAAAGGTGAAGGTGAATGTACCACAATAAGTGGAGATAGTTAATGCATTGAGAGTGTACCGCTACTGATAATTTGGAACATCAATTCATAATAACATTTTTACGAAGGGACCAATATAAGTAATCAGAATTTTTCAGTATTTCCAAAACAAATGAGCGCCAGGGTACAATACGAACATGGTTATGTTATGAGCCACCCAAGAAATTACAGTTCAATTTTAAGTATCTAGTATTGCTTGCAAGAAAATGTTTTAAATTCCAGTTATGAAAAAACTTTACGAAATGATGCTTATGTACAGTACATGTTTATTTAGAAATACATGTCAGTGTTCTAGGTACTCCATTTTTATAAGGCGATTGCGGGTATTCATTGTATTAATTGTATCTTTTTATTTAATTGGCACGTTTACTTAAAATGCCTGCACTACACGATTTTACAATTTCCAAGCATGATATAAAACAATAAACACTTTTAAAACAGAGCATATATGTACCACCTAGCAGTGACACAGATTGTTCAACGATAAAGTAAAAAATATTGTTGCTGAATATTAAAAACAGATTCAGCAACTTTTAAGTACTCCAAGGTTCTACCACCGCTATATTATAAGATGACAAGTTGATATAATCTCTTGCATTACTTTTCAATGTTTTGTTTCCAGGGAGTAATACGGCTTTAATAGTCAACTCTCAACTTCAGCAATCATCTGAAAATGTTTTTATAATTAATTAGTGATGGAATTCTTTATGGATTAGCCACTTATATATTGATAATATATAAGTGATAAGTGATAAGTGATAATATATAATTTTCAAACGGATAAAACTCTTAAACTCCAGTATAAAGAGAATGTATATAATATTTCATAAGCTTAAATTATTTTTACGTTGAAAATATTATTTATCGTCTCAAATTTACGCCTCCTATGTACGTGTTCATCATTCCACCAAATCCACTGTTAACCCCATTTGCACCAAGATTAGTCCCACCGCCATAGCCTCCCATTCTACCATATCTTCCATAGCTTCCCAGCCCACCATAGCCATAATGCCTGGCTTCCCGATGATTCCCATCTGTAATTGGTTACAAGTATTTGTAAGGATTAGTATTTATAAGAAATTAAGTAAAGGTTTGCGAAATGTATTTCACAGTGTGAACTTTTTGACCCGTAGGTAATTGTTTGATCTTATTAGGCAGACATAATTGTTATAACAAAAGATACAGATAAAAAGTTTAAATTATTTCGGCAAACATTAATTGACTATTATGTATTTTGTAAAGAATCTGCTTCAATTTAAAAGAATATCAACCGACCTGCAATAGGAACAGTTGCGGCATTTGAGCTCGATATACAAAATCCGTATACTGTAATACAAACGAATGTGATGAAATTCAAAATTGCTTTGGAATTCATTTTTGAAATTGGAAAGGAAGAGATTGCAACAAAATGCAAGGAACAGATCTTTTCC
Source organism: Tomocerus mixtus (assembly GCA_034694165.1). Lineage (NCBI taxonomy): Eukaryota > Metazoa > Arthropoda > Collembola > Entomobryomorpha > Tomoceridae > Tomocerus > Tomocerus mixtus. The sequence continues at coordinate 3,186 of JAQFYC010004171.1, read as the reverse complement.
AAATTCAATAGAAACAGAAATTATAAAATGACCCAGTTTGTAACTCCTTTTATATAAGTACAAGGTGATTTGGCATCTTGTAGGAACTTTGTACCCACATACTTTACCAATACATTTAATAAGTGTAGCGTCAACTATTACACATAGGAATGCGATAAGCAATGTTATGTATAAAATATGGTCCATTCCTATACCTTCTTAACGCAAGTATTAAATAAAAGCTTTGTTTCATATTTTTCACAATAGTGAACCATGCTAACAAATGCCTGTATTAACTGTAAATGCTATATTTGTATAAATAGGATTCAAAAGCACCTACCTAGGCTAGGTAGTAAAATCCCCAAAGGTAAATTCTGCGAATAGCAGTGCGGCCTAAACGACAAACCGTTTACCAGTTTATGTAATATATGGGATATGGGATTGTGTCTTTAATAAGTATTTTTTTGTAAACAAATATTTTTGTGCAAATAGACTGGCGTAAGTTCCTATCCTTCAACAAAAATTATCAAATATTAAATATACTACAATGACATCATATTATTGTGTTGTTTAGTTAACAACGTAGGTGATCTTGCTCAAAAATTTGACCCTACTTTACAGATAATCGCTTTCTCAGTATATCAAATGTTAGATAAGTCCTAATCTACTAACGAAAAGTAATAAATAACACTATATTGTGGATTATTGGATAGTACAGCGTACCCTTGCCTTGTTCCATTAGTTAAGACTCACTCCAGGCATGTACAATTGTATAAAAAATATATTGCATCTAGGAAAGGTCAGTGGGACATTAGACTAATGAGGACTTCTATGTAAACATAGGGAATATTTCATATGTAGTCGACTTGGCAGACATCGCCCTTAGGATTTTCCAACATTCTAAAGTAAAATGATAATATAGCTATGGGAAAATACGCAGACTAATAAAGGGAGTCCACATGCACTATTTAAATGCGTATTACTACATCAGCTAACCTTTGCTTAAATATTAGTGCATTATTTATAGTACACAGGGAGCACAATTCCCAAATTTTTAGTATTTTTAACCCCCAGGTAAGCTGTTCGTAAAAAGTAAAGATGTATAATATGTACTTGAGGTTGATAAGAGATAGGAAAACCTTTCCTAGGGTGCCATTTACTATTCTACATATTATGGCTGCATCCAAATTAATAATATATGATATGCATGCAGCATTCTGCCGTTGTTGCAGAGAGCACTAGGTCACGTATTACAAATCGTTTATTAAAAACGTGACTGAGTTAAACAACAGATTGGGAGGATTGATTTACGACCCAGTTTAGAAACAATATTGTAGTGGAAGCAAATCTGGAAACTTACGGCGACTCTTTCAGTGAAGAAGAGTCAGAAGAATATTATGATATTATGATTATGTTTCCTTAGCTGAAGCGTTGTGTATGATTGCCGATAGACAAAATATAAGCCTTATACTATTTTAGACAGCTTTTTCAGCTTTTAGCTTTGGGACAGTCATTGTCAAACAGAATGCAAAGTTAATTATTATCTCTAAAATATTTGATTATTTTAAGTAGTAACATGGGCAAGGTATGTTGATATGATAAAGGGGGGCTTGTGCACATGTATAACTTATTAATAGAAGCAGGGGCAGGAACCCATAATAATAATTTGCATGCATTTCCCAATAAGTGGTTTTTTAAGAAAACTAATGGCATTCCTTGTAGACGTCCCCGTTGCCAAATCAAAATATCTTGGGCATGGGAATACATTTCTCATTTATTAACATCGTTCTTAGTAAATCATGATTTTATTACTGGTAAAAATATTTTCTATTTTACTACGATCACAATTGTGCAATTTAAATGAAAATTTGTTTGCTGAAAAATAAGTACGTTTACTCACACTCTGGTCAATATGGAGAAGTATAGGTATAGCGACTACATTAATTCTCATTACGACTGCCTTCACATTACGACTACGAAAAATTTTATAGCCCCTTTGATGGTCGCTATAGAAAGTTTTCGTTGCACTTTCTGTATAATTATGTCAAATAAGAATTTTGTATTGTTCAATAAATTACCTTTGAAGGGAAAGTAAATACTAAAGAATACATAATACTATTTCGCCTATAAACTGATTTGTTTATCAATGCAAACAACAAACCTTCCTAGGTATAGCCCACTAACGCTAATACATTTAGCTGATACTATAAATAAACAATAAACCTATTGTCAAAGGTACCCCAACGAGACAAAAAAAATCAACTTTTTGGATCCCCTTATAACCTGGTACCAAATGTATATCAATCGAAAGCACTAGTAAAGGGCTTTCAAATAACACTAATTACATTTTTCTACGGTGTCCCGTTCAAGAGTAATGGAAAAGTCCAATTTTCGGATTTTTCGGATCCCATTGATTACTCGTGAACGGGACACCGTAGAAAAATGAAATTAGTGTTGTTTTAAAGCCCTTTACTAGTGCTTTTGATTGATCCACATTTGATACCATGTTGTAGGGGGATCCAAAAAGTTGATTTGCTTTCTAAGTCTCGTTGGGGTACCTTTGACAATAGGTTTATTACATATTCAAGTAGAACACCCTGTTAATTAAATGAGGTGATATATAATTCAACACGAGAAACTGTAGAAACTTTGTTGTGAACCTGAAGGATAAGTGTATGTATTGAGTTCTCAATACAGCTAAATGAAATAACTTTTTCTAAATGAGTTGCACGTAACTCGGACAAATAATAGCGTCTTGTACATGTAGAAATTAATCCAAAAACGAATCTGAAAAAGCTTTTTTGGGTGCCTTATTAACCATTTTCTGTAAAATAATTCCCCAATAATCACTTTTCAAGAAAATCAATCATATTTTCTAAAAATTAGAAAATGGACCATGAAAAGTATTCATTTAGTTTAAAAAAATTCCCAAGAACTTTACGTGCATTGAAAATTTTGATATAAAAACTGTCTAGTGTCTATGTAGTATCTGTGTTGCCTGATATCAGTTTTTGGACTACAATATATACACTTGTGTTCATGATTTACATATTTTTAAGTGTTTTTAGGTCCCGAAAAATATAAGCCTTATACTACTTTAGTATTCATCACAATTTTTGCCCTATAAAGTATTAATAAACCGGTGCAAACGGATGTCCTCCTGTATCGTCGTAATCACAAAATTATTAAATCGGTGGTGGGGGTGCT
>JAQFYC010004170.1:0-18068 GCA_034694165.1 Tomocerus mixtus | reverse complement strand
TGGGCAAACGGAGTCCAAGAAGTCACAAGACGCCCGACCGAAGGTCGGGCTCTTGTGACTGCTTGGACGGAGTTTTTTAAATATTATCCACATTTATACAATATATACCCATACTGCAAAGGAATAAATTAAAAAGAAAATCATTTTACGCTCATAAAAGTTGAGAAGTAAGCAGGGCAGTACATATTTAATCGATGTAATGTACTAGGTAACATAATGAATGGTAATATTATGACTTTTTATACAAAAGTTTTGAAGTTTCCAGTAGTTCAAAGTTCAAATCCATATATGTATATATTTAAACTAATAAGTTGCATTGCACCATTGCTTTAGCTCCCATAATTAATTAATCATTGACGTAAACACGTATTCTTACCTTTTGGAAAATACAAAAAGAGACGAAGCCCGTGAGATTGCTAATATATATCCTTCTGCTGCAAATTGTGAATTATGGTTCTACTTTGGGTGAGAATTTTTATACATACTACAATTTTATGATATAAGGATGTAATGTAGACATGATATAATTATTGGGAATTCAGAATTCAGATAACCGTCAATCTTGGCTGAAAACTGAAAGCTCTATTTTAAATATTAGGTTTAAAAATATGTACATACATAAAAACAAAAATACTTACCTACATGTATGAGAATTAATATTTACAGGTATCTCAAAAGCTATTTTCATGAATTCCATTCCTAATAATCCTAATGTGGTAAATAATTTTGCTCTCTTATGAGCATTATAATTTTTATGTTCATAAAAATTAACATAAACGTAGGTACACGCGCCAGCCAGAGTTACCTGGAGATTTCCTCTACAGCTAAAATTGCCTACGTAGGCAATTCATTACATATTCAATCAATTTATTTATTGGGAGATCATCATAGGGACTCTATTTCGCAATTCTCAAGATAGAATCTCAAATTGACATTGAAATACACAAACAATTTGACGCAAATCAAGGTGCCGACGTCGCACCGTTCCTGTATCCTAGAGGCATTGCAAAAAATTTCCATTTTTTTCTGGTTGAACTTTGATATTGGAAAACATCCACCGGATATTCCAAATTCCAGGTACTTCATCCATATTTAATATTCTAATTCTAAATATCTTGTCATTTAGTTTGGCAATCGAATTTTGAATTAGCATTATTCAAATTATGCCGAACCACATCATGACAATCTTTCAAAACGTAACAGAGAAGTAACCAAACTGCATAACTTTATGATGATTCAATTTGCCATGTCCTTGTTTCATCGCATCACATCATAACTATAACTCCAGCCCGATATCTGTATATAGTTCAGTTTCAGTTTTTCAAGTAAGAATTAACCTTCCTATCTTATTTATGTGTTGGGTGCACGTTTTTGTATTGTACAGTAGTAAGTAAGTAACTTTGTAATCCATAAATGTAGGTACCTTTCCTTGGCATAGAGAAAAAGGCAAAGCTATTAGGCAACTACCTACCTGGATTTGGCCTGAGCCTGCAATAAGCAAGTTCTGGTTCTAAAAGAGTTTTCGTTTGACTCTGTAAACGTAACCTTAGCCTAGCCTAGGCTCTAGGCCAGAGCCAGACCATAAGATTACCAATTCTGTCTCATTGTGCCTTTAGCTTTCACTCAGTACACTTGTTCACATTAAGATTTTCCCTTTCCGAGAAATATTATATGTTATGTCCTACATAAATAAAACCATTATTAGTGTGTACAATATTCTTGCTTACTATTTTTTACTAATCCTAATTGTCTACTGTGTCTATTTGTATTTGACTCAGCCTATTTATTAGCCCTATTTAGAAAAATTCCAAATTTTCTCTTACCTAACATCCTTAACACTAAGAAATTCGAGCTACACTTTATCTTGGCCTTCAATTCAATATTCAATACAATTTTAGACAGGGCAGGAACTATACCGGTTTTAATTATGTAAAGGAGTCTTCATTTAATTTCAAGTTACATTTCACAAAATATCATCTTATCATTTTACTAACTGTATTTTACTAGCTTTAATATTTTCAAAGAGTACAGATTTACAGATTGAGATTTTTTATACCTACTACCTATACAGAAACCTTGACATATATATAAGAATTCAGAAAAAAATACTTTGCTCTACTTATTAAGAGTTTAGTTTGCAAAAAGTTGCAATTTGGTACCTACTGTTATTAGCTTAGGATAGTTTTGAAATTAAAAGTTGAAAATGGACCATCCGTTTTTATCGTGGGAATATTGGTCAAGTTTGTCCAGTTTGGCTGAAGGATTTGTGCCGGGAGAGTTCCTCACGTTTGCGGCAGTTCGCTATGCCGCAGTTGCAGTTGTACTCGCTAAAGTCCTTCATCTCGTCTTTTGGGAACCTTTCGATAGTTTCAGGGTAAGCAAATCTCATCTCAACTTTGTTTACATTTTACTTGCAGTGCCCTGGATAAAAATAGACAGAAAAATCCAACAGATACAACAATAATGTGATTATGATGCTACAGTGTACTTATGTTCCATGATATTAAAGATATTGCTATCATTGCAATGTTGCATCATATTATTTCGGTGGGATTGACCATTATATTTATTGCAAAATAATAATATCTGTATTTAATACCTAAGTCAGTTAAAAGAAACAATTTCCTTCCTTAGCTTACAGGAATGGCAAAAAACTTGTTATCGCTAAAAAGTCTAGAAATTGTTTTGGTGTTCCAACAAATGTAGTTTTTTGACAATTAGTTAAATACGTTATTACAAAGAATCTATTTGTAAACATAAAAGGGGTACGACTAGGTAGGTATACTCTGTTAGCGGTAGGTATACGTGGGCAATGACATGGTGGGAAATACTATTTTGCAAAAGCGTAAGTTCTAAGAATAATTATTTTCAGTAAAAAAGTAACATTAAATAAGGGCAAGGGTGCAATTAATTACATCATTTTTAGTTCACATCTATTTAGATGAGATAAATAATAGTTTAAGTAGTTATTATTACATGTCGGCACCAGCTACAGATATTGTCTCAAGTGGTTCTCATACCCATGAGTCAAATTCTCATATACATTAGTAAAATGCTTATTAGTACTTACAATATCATTAGTATTGGACTGACGGACGCTTAAGGGCAAGGGTAATATTTATTGTTTTGTATTGTAGTGTTCATAAGCATTCGATGTGGGACTTTGATTAACTGCTGGTATTTAAATACTATTTGAGAGTTTAATTTGTGAACTAGATTCAGATTAGATACTGTACAGAGGGATATATAATAGTATTTAATGCAATATGGTATCATGATGTATAAACATTATGAATAAATAATTACTCACATACCTAGTAAGTACATTTTTGGTTACATGCATACTCAAAGTTAAAGAATAAGTAGAAAACGAAGTAAGAAAATTACCTATTAATCCATCATCCATCCGATGCGACGGAAATTCTAAACGGGAAGTGACACGTGTGCAGTATTTTGTGTGATATACTGTACTACCTGATTTGATTAAGCCATTATTGTACTATTCTTACTATATACATGGTTTGTCATTTTGCATATTTATTTAAAAGATATTATGATAGCTGGTAACTTTCCAAATGCGTATATAGCTAGTAACATTAAAGCAATTTGCCTAGGTACTTAATAAAGTATCTACAGAGTCGCCATAATATCTGTGCTAAATTGTTTAGTCGATATTCATCGATAGTCATTTACAATTTACAACTTATCTGCATTAAGGAAGGATCGAGTGATCAATGTAAATGCGCTGCATGTCCTTGTCCATGACTCCATGACTAAATAGTCGTCTTTTGCGGATGCGGAGTTTATCTTTAGAAAATTAGGAACTGCTACAGACAAAGCATTTAAATAAACATTGCTTTATCTGCATAAATTATTGATCTGAATTTGTGAATATGAATTATGAAATGAATAAATGTGCATTATGACATACCTAAATAGCAAATCATCTGTAAATAACTTTATTTCTATAAATGATGATATTTTTAGGAATTAGTAGTAAAATACAGTAATACAATATTATGCAAGTCCGATTCGAAAATAGGACGTCACAGTAAATTGTTAGTATTTTGTCAGGTACTTGCAGTACGTACACAGTTTAATGCACATATATTTATCCGATTTTAAGTTGTATGACCTTTTATACTCCCACTCGCAATTATAAATGGACATTCATCACATTCCAATCAACTACCTATATCTTTAAGTGCAATGTCATGTTATTAAGGCACATTTTGTTATTACCACATACATAGTAATATGCAAAATGTGTTCATCCTCGTAAAAACTTACAATTACATAGATGTAAGGATTGCCTGCATATATCTACCGGCAACCGGAATTATATTTGCACTATCTTACCAAAATACAGTATTCCACAAAATACTAATCAAATGATACTGACTGTTTTCAGGATTTTTCAGACATCGGATTTGAAAGTGTAACTCGGGAAAATGGAATTAGCAAAGGGTCAGATGTAACACGAAAAAATGCAATAAATCAGTTGAGAAAAAGGAGAAAAATAGGGGATTTGCCTCCAGTGTATCCAAATGGATGGTTTGCTATTCTGGAGACTGAAAAACTAGTAAAGAGGAATGCGATGGAAGTTTCTGCATTAGGTAAGTTACTTCACATTTTTAGGTTTTACTTTTGCAGCAAAGATAATAAGGGTACATAAAATTTTGTATTAATCCCAGTATTTAAGAAAATAATTTTTGCACAATTGCAATTTTAACAGAACATACTAGCTTGTAAATTATATATTAAGTGAATACTACAAGTAATATCTCTTCAACCTCATTTAAAGGACAAAATTGTTATTATTAACTTAACTATTTATGATAAAAGCATTGATAATACAATGTGATATTTCCGTCTACTGCCTACAATTGAAATTGCAAATAAGGTGGAAGTGGAATATTCCAAAGGTACCATTTGCAATCGGAACTCTGTATATATCGTCATTTCTTCACAAACTACTAATAAACTGACATTTATTTTCATGGAGAAGTTTTTCTTTACATATAAGTATACTGTAGCACGTAGTAGATTCACAGCAATGTTAGTTGCAAGTTGCAATATAAGAAATTCTGCAGTCTCAAGTCTCAACTCTCAACTATGTAGCTCTGGTTCCGTTTCCGAACAAGACAGGACTACAAAGCAAACAACTGCATAATCATGTATATATATATAGGCAATTTAAATAAGAGTGATACGGCCTACTTACTTTTAGTAACAGTAACCTATAATATGTAATACATATGCTATACATGTTTTTTTATTTGTATTATCAACAGACTTGGCTTAGCCAACGTAAATAAATCTCTGAGGAGGTTTTTAATAGGAAAAAAATTATATGCGGTACACCAACAAAAGGAATAAGAATGAACTATGAACTGTATGCTCTATTTGTGTATTTTCCGTAACTGCGGTTGTTCTTGTTGTAACATTTTGTTTTTTCTTCCGCAGGATTGAATTTGGTAGCTTGGCGAGGTGATAGTGGTGAAAGTTACGTGGCTGACGCCTACTGTCCCCATTTGGGGGCTCATTTGGGCGTCGGTGGGAAAGTGAGCGGAGAATGTATTACCTGCCCATTTCACAGCTGGACTTTTGATGGATGCAGCGGAAAACTGACCAACATTCCTTATGCCGACTCAGGTAACCTCATCTCACATTATGCTTTATAAATGGATCAACCAGCAAAGATTTTATTGCAACCAAAATATATCCTGAAATAAGTAAATAGGAGAAAACAATGAAATATTTCATTATTTGAAAAAGAATTATATGTATGTACTATATAGTGTATGTGACATTTATTTCATTTTTCAATTAAATTGTTTCAATTTGTTTCGTAGTGTCCCTGTAAATATTAATTGTGGCAGAATCTCAGTCTTAATATGACATGCGGAATAATCCAAAGCTATTTTAATATGAAAATGTTGGAAGGTGCTTTTTACTCATGAGTAAAAAGCACCTTCAATGAATGAATTATAGTACAATATATTCTTATATGTGAAACATTCCATATTTCCACATTTCGTACCACATTATACCACATACATTTTGAAATATGGTTATTTTACATTTTTTGAGAATTTCCTATATTAAATATTTATGTATATTTCCCTATTACTTCTATTTTCCATAAAAATTGCGATTTTTCACTCTCCAATGATTTTTCCTTGAAAAATGAAATGTATCCATTTCTTTTCTGTGCTCATCCCTTCATTAAATATTAGCGAATATTTTTTATCTTCACAATTTTCACCTCAGAATTTATTGCAATTCCAATCACAAACATCTTTTGCTTCTGGAAAACAAATATATAAGTTCTAGTCCAGCCAGAGTTCAAGCCGGGCCAGGGTTAGATGCAAATACATACTTACATGAATAACAGGAATTCACTTTCCCTTCGTTCTTGTTACAAATGGAAATTTTTTATTAGTCCAGGCCAGGTGTAACTAATCATGAGTACACTTGCACTTTATGTATTTCTGGGTTCTGGAGTATAACAAAAACAGAAATACCTAAAGAAAAACTTTCCCATGTGTACTTGCTGTTGCAATTTTCTCCTATAATCGAATAATATCAATATTTCCTGACTTTCGTTTGCAGTAAAGCAAATGCTATGATTTTTTGGTTGCATTGCAGTACCTGACTTTGCAAAGCTCAAAATGTGGACTACAGTAGAAGCAAACGGATATATATTTCTTTGGCATCATGCTGAAAATCACGAGCCGAGTTGGTGGCCTGATGAAGTCACGGAAATAACCTCTGGAGAATGGAGATATCGTGGTCGTTCCGAATTCCTAGTTACCTGCCACATTCAGGCAAGTACCTATACGAATGTGATATTATTATTATTCAAGAAGTTTTCCCTTTTTGTAATAGTTACGGAATTCTCCAGATTCTTTTGGCTATTGAACTATGGCTTATCCAAAGAAGGTATTAATGAATACATTGATATTGTGGTATTACAGGAGATTCCAGAAAATGGGGCAGATGCAGCACATTTAAATGTTTTGCACACAGCACCAATAATGTCAGGGGGAAACCCCGATGAAGCTAAAATTGACTGGACTTTTTTAAAACACATTTGGTCTGGCACTTGGTCTACTAATACAGATCCGGAAAGGCAGCATGAAGCTTTACTTACTGTTACCCACCATGTTAACGTTTTAAATAAAATAGACGTGGGCCACATTTGCGTTCAGGTTCACCAGGTTAGAAACATTGTACATTAAAACTCTAAAAATATTAGAAATGTGCACAAGAACCACAAAATAATAAAATATTTACACAAAAGGTATTTTTGAAGGGTAGCTAAAACTTATATTTTGTAATTTGCTATCTTAGATCGGGCCTGGCTTGGTTTTAATGTATTTTGATACTATTGTTGGTAAAGGAGTTCTTGTCCAAACTGTAACTCCAATCGAGCCTCTACTCCAAAGGGTCACGCACAGATTTTATTCCTCAAAAATGTTTCTCCATCCGTTTGGTCGCCTGATTTTAAAATCCGAAGCTGTCCAGGTACATATTATATTTCCTGAAAAATAAAAATATTCAGATTTCCAGATTATTAGGGTTTATAAAGATTCAATTACAAAAATATTTTTGCAGATTGAACGAGATATTAGAATCTGGAATAGGAAAACATTTATACATCGACCGATTCTTACCAAAGAAGATAAACTCATCAAATCCTTCCGCAGATGGTTTTCCCAATTCTACTCAGAACACAGCCCGAAGCACACGTTTGGGAAAAATGATGCCAATGCTAACCAACTGGATTTTTAAAATTTTAAATTCCACAATATTTTCGATTGGAAACTAAAATTGGGTGCCTTGTCAAAGTCTAGAATCTAGCGAATTGGAAAACTCAAAAAGACATTTTAAGTAAATTCTAAAGTTTCAAAAATTATATTTCGCTGTTTTAAAAATTAGACAAATCCATATGATCCGATGCTCAAAACGACATAGTTTTATTTTAACTCTATAAAGTAACTCTAATAATACGGATAAGAATAGGAAGTAAATTATTAAAAATACACTGCACCTAGCAGTTTCTAATTAAGAATGCCGATTGATACAGATTAGGTAATAAAAGCAATTCTCTTGAACTTGAACGAGAAAATATTTATGTGAAAAGTCGAACTGACAACATAAAAAGTGATAAAATCTGCCATTATCTACTACTTTCAAATGCATGAATAGTTTAGAGTCTATAGCCTAGCGTGCCTTACCTAACATTGTAGTCAATTTACTTATTTAAATAAAGTCAAAAGATTTCAAAACATCAAGGGGAAACTGAATGTAAAGTTTACAATAAGAATAAAATTTGTAATTTACAATTCAAGAAGTATCCTAACCTAAATCCAAATCCTACCTAACGCACAGAGATTGACATTATGACATTATGCATACATATTGGTACGACAGTCCTGTCAACAAAGTTTATAATTTTACATAAAGCACGTGAAATGTACCTAGTTATTTAGTTTTAGTTATGAATAAAAGATTTACAAACTAAACTACAACGAATTTTAATGATAAGAGACCTTCAGTTTATTTCTCATGTAAGTATTTCAAAAACTAAACAATTCCCTGTGAGAATACAAAGTTCATTTTACATGCATTTACCTTTACTTATTTACTTACATAGTTTTAAGCTTTTATAACTTAATTCTTCATTTCATACAAACAATCAGATACATAATAAACTTAACAAGTTCAATGCAAATCCACGGTGTACTTACAATCTTATAAAGTAATAATATATATTTCGTTTTCTACAATCTATCTTACCTAATTAATTTACATTTACGTTTAATACACAATTACAATACAGTACAAATTATCTCACATATAAATATAATAATTACTATTTGAATTAACAACAAAAATTTCATTTCATCCGTCCTAACAGTAAACAATAAATAAATATAAAATCAGCTGCTTAAATTCAATTGAATTGTTAAATCAATCACAATTATAATTCAAGTGCCATTACTTTCAAACTTAAATCTTAAACAAACAATTCTACAACAACAATTATCATGATTGATACATCACGAGTTTCATAAATACAAATACAATCGACAATACTTGACAATCCTATAACCTATCTACTATCAAATCAAAATCTAGTCCATGTCCATACGTGCCTAGTCCAACCAAGTCAGTTCATAATTAATTTTCAAATTATCTATTATTATTTTAATTTACTAACTACATACTACTCAGATACCCATATAAATATTATAGTTATCTTGTAGACTGTAAGCCTACATTATCATTTGCATAATATAGCTAAATAAACATTATTTGCTTATAATTCATAATAGTGTCAATCAGCGGAAAAGGCTCAACCAATACTAACTAAATAAATGTAGCAAATATATTTATAGTAGAATAAAGGTATGCATCTAATTTCTATAGAAAAAAAGTCTCCATAAAACTGTCCACGTCTTCACCCAATACAAATAAGCAATTCATTAATGTATTCAACTATCATATAGACTCTTATGTAAGTTCATTAAGTTTTCTATTATTGCTTACATTTTCCTAATAGTTATTTAAAACACTTACATAACTACAGTTTACTTACACACTAAGGGTCAAAAAGTCAACCAATAATAACAAATACAAACAAAATAGCATAAGCAATTTTCTTTTTTTCCTCAAAAATAAAAAATTATGAATTATGACCGTTCAATTTACTTACTATACATTTATAAGAGTTACGACTAAGCATGTAATATTTAGTATTACTTATTAATTTAATGGTTAAACGAAATGCATACACTTTACAATACCTACTAGGTAAGGTAAACTACATTTGTATACTGACGTGGTAATATGAATAGACAATGTTCGATTGTTATCTAATGTACGAGGAAAGTTTTAGATTTACATTACTCCCTTTCTATGTACTGTCCAGTGACGACAGCTGCATCCAATTCTGAATACCTAATTGTCATTCTTTGACGCAAGTCGTATGTATGTATGCGTTTCTAAAGTATTAAATTTTTTCATTCTGGACAGAACTGCCTATTTAATATTTCCCTATTCTACGAAGTCAGAATTTTGCTACAAGGTTTAAGTTAAATGTTTGAATAAGAATTGACAATCTGGATTATTTTTCTTTTAACGATGTAATCTTGGAAATTTACAAGTCAGTAGTTTAGTAATGTGATTGCGACATAGACTGTGTCAAGCCAACAACATACGTCAATGGAACAAAAAACAATATTAAATGAATTTTGAATTAGTATTTCATATTTACGAATGAATATTTTAAGAAAACATTTACATAGTCTAGTCAGATAAGGTCTACGTTTATAAGGAACCAAATAACCACTAAAACAGGTCATTAATGTGAATAACTAATTAATAATTAACTAAAATACCTAAGTACCTAGATTATTTAACCAAGGCAGTCTTGTGGATCTAGCACACCACGTCTGTATCTATGTCTATCTACAAATTGTTTTCTTCAATCAACATCTACAAGTGCTTAGTGCATTTTAATCAACAGTGCTGACGTGACGTGATGAAGAGTTTTTATGTTCGCTAAATTAATTATCCTTATCATTAGCTTAGTTTAGTTTTAGTTATTATTGCGTTTTGCATAGATCTATTTCTTGGTATTACATTGGTTTGCTAGCATTATCTGCCATGCCAGAGCCAGACGTGTGATGTGGTGATGTTCATTTAAAGTTTGACGATTAATTTTGTAACGAAGTTTTAAACGAAGTCTTATTTAAGAGTTGACTGATTTCAACACAAGTCACTTTAGCAGGGACTTGACAATTGACAATCCATCGCATTTACATTTTATGTGCATTACCGGTATAGCCTACAGAAGTCTTTTATCGCTCTGCTCAATTCTTTTACGCCTCGGCAACTGTAATAATCACAAAATTGAATTAAAATAATTGTCTACAAGAAGAATTGGATTGATTTATTTTATAAAAAAGGTTTGTTGACCATTAGCTTACTTTGTTCCTTGCTTATGGAACACTTGTAGTTGTTCCAGAGTGGCTGCTTGTGTTCCAGACGGAGTCTTGTCAGGCAGTTGTTTTAAAGCATTTTCCAGCCATTGAGGGTATTCCTAATAAGTAGAATATACAAATATTTAATAATTTAAAAAAGGTCGTTAAAATTTCGTTTACTACACTGCAATTTTTTATTGCAGAAAAATAAATAATTCATAGATTAAATTACCTCAACCATAACTTCTTTTAGTTCAAAGAGCAAATCGCAAATATCTGGTACAGTGTATGATGGCAATGTGAATATTACAGCGTGGATTAAAGTGCACACAAGGTTAGGCGCATGTTGCAGCAAAGTTGTTCGAACTAAATTCCGTCGCTCCATAAAATCGTGATTTTCCTATACAGACAAAAGCAGTATTAGATATAATTATGTAATTAAGTTATCATTCAGTTATGATATGATTTATTAAGTTTGCTATTGTCAGTACATATAATGTAGTGGACACAAAGACACGTTATTCCATATTTTTCAATGATTTATACAACGTTAGGTGTTTACTGCTTAAATGTATATATTGGGGAAACATCCTCCTTAAAAATGATTAAAACTATATAACATAGTCTTTTAATTGTGTTTAGTGGTAGTGGTAGTCTGGGCCTATGACAATTATTTGAATTCGACAATTACCATCATAATTGTAAATAAAATACCTTGTGTCGACGAGCAGCGTGCACCAAATCAAAGAGAAATTTCATCACAGACACGTTCGCTTCCCTATGATCCAACAACGTTGCTTGAGTTGCACATTGGATCAGCGGTGTTAGAATTTCAGACTTGAGAAAAGCCAAGGGACACCTTTGCAAATATCGGGTACATAGTCTAAAAAAGTCGTCAACTGTGTCCGGATGATTACGAAGACCTCCAGGCTCGTTAAGAAGTGTGAAAGTTGGTTGGATAAATGCAGAGAGCATTTGCAAGAGTCCTCCAATACATTGCGACTCTTCTCCATACTCGTCTACTAAAATTGAGCCCAGGTAGAGAAAGCAACTGTGATGGTGAAGACTGTACATGCTCACCAACTAATGCACAAAATACGAATAATATTAGTATTTAGCAAAATAAATAATAACCAATGTATTATTGTGAGAATTTGATGCTAAAATTCGAATAAAATTGTAAATTCGACTTACCTGCATTACAAGGGGCTGTAGAAAAGGATGCGAATGTTTTCCAACACACCGAACTGCGAAGCGTAAACATCTGCACACTCTTTCCATTACTCTTACATCCGCTTGATATTTGTCACACACTTTATGTAAAACTGGCCAAACATCTTCACAAATTGCAACTTTGCAAGGGTGTTCAACTTCATTAGACCCTTGGGATGTTGGGACACTTGTATTACGGAATAATGCTGCAAGCCGGTCCACCCAAAATACTGGGTCGGCTTTCGTTCCTCTTTCAAAGGGCCCTTGATGCTGCAATTATACGAGAAAATAACAATTAATCTAATGAATATTAATAAGCGATAGTGTTTAATAGTGTACATTTTGCATATACGTAAGTAATACTGAACAACTTACAGGAATAAGCTGATCTAATGGTTGAATCTGGGCCCAACAAATTTTCCTTATAGTGTGTGACAACTGGTCTCGAGGTAAAATGCCAACAACATGTCCGACACCTAAAAAACATAAATACACGCAATTTAACAATTTTTTCTTAATTTCCTATATAATAGATCAATAGATGAGGAAATTAGTAATTATTGAAATTACCTTTCAATAAACCAACAACAGCATCGTTTGAAACGTTGAACCGATCCATTTCGCTAACAAGATCAATAAGACCCTCCATATGCCTACCGGCAATTGTATTTGCACATTGTTGGCACACGTTCTAGAACATATACAAATAGAAAATCCATTATTTTACGGAATGAAAAATAGTTTAAAGTAATTTCGAGTACTTCACAAAATTCAAGTGAAAAATACCTGTAGAGCAGCTGCAGCAGCATTGCTATAGTCGGGCATTGGTAAACAGTTGACTAAAAAGTTCATGGTAGCTTCTAAGGTATCGTCGGGATTTTTACTCAGCCAGAGTGCCATACCTCCAAGGAAGCGTATGGCAGATAACTTTAAACACACATGCCGCCATTCTGTCCAACTTAGTACTTTTTCTACTATCGGTTTTACTACTGCGGTATTGGTTCTATAAAACAGAAATAAAAATTTACTACAATTTACAATTAAGTATATATACAGAGGCTGAATGTCTTGAACTGACACAGTTTTAAGGTCAAATTTAAAACCAAATACGAAGGCGATGGATTTCCTTTGTATGTCCAACGTATTCTCCATGTTTTTTTAGATATTAAAAGTAGTCTTCACTTCAGTGATTTGAAAACAACTCGACATTTTCGGGGGTTATTTTGTTAGGCACTTCAAAAAGAGCTTTCCAAAGCTTATTTAAAGTATTTACCCTCCTCTTGAAAAGATTTTGCCTCAAACATACCAATCCATAAAAATCCATCGGACTTGCGTCAGGAGTTCTCACATTTGTTATCTCATTACAGATGGAAGTTATTTCAAAAATATCTTCCAACTGCGCAGCATAGGCCTGTATATATCAAGCAATGCGACTTCAAGCTGCATTGCGATGCGCAACAGCTTTGTCGCACTCAGCCCCGTACAATTTTGAAATTTCTTCCTCCAAAAAGGGTTTTAACATGCAGTCAACATAGTACTGCAAAATAATTTTTACAATTTGGGGCACTTCTATAAGTGGTAACACTCCACGACCTCCCATTGCACCAACAACCATAACCCCTTTGTCTAACTTTTCCTACTTTTCAGACACGAACACATCGATTCCTTTGGGACCCCGGAGGTAGCAGATTGGTTGTTTCCCGTTGATGTCCCTGATAAAAAAAGTTTCCTCGTCTAATGTAACGGCATATTCGGCCGCATTACCTGCAAGATGCCCTTCGTGCAGCTTGCTGCAGAAAATTTCCCTATCTTTTTTATATTGCGCTTTGTGTGCATGAACTTTATACTTTTTCTTCACCACCCTCCCCAAATGTTGATGAATGATAATTTATATAGCCCCGTGGGGAACATTAAGCTTACGTGCAATTGCTGGTTGGCTCAAAGTGTTGACTGATGGGGTCATGCAGTCCACTTTTTTAATAAAGCCCATTTTTCGCATTTTACGGGTACATATTGGGGAGAGGTGTAGCAAATCCCATTTGCTTTACCTGACAGATTCTTTCACCTGCTTTCATAATACGATACATTTTCTTCAATCCCATCCCTTTTCCATCCTTGTTCAAGTGCTGCTATGTGGCAAAAATACAAATACCCGCTTTGGAAAGCACTTTCACGTCCCCCTCCCCTTTGGGGTCCGTTTAGTTGAGCATCTAGCGAGACTGAAAGTTCCCACCTTCTGGATAGGTACTACTACTACAGCTCTTATCACAGTATCAAAATCATTTTGGTACGCTTTGCGGTTTTCCAGTTTGAGGCAATGATAAACATTGTCAGTTGAACACATTCAGCCTTGTACCAGTAATCAGATTCTAAAGAACAGTTTTGTAAAAAAAGGAGAAAAATAAACATTTATTTGCAGTTTGCTTTTTCAGTTTTTCTCCGAAGCGGTCGAAAGGACTACCAATACCTCGTGTACTGGCCACGGGTAGCCAATTCTCAATGTCAGGGCTACCGTGGCCAGCACACGAGGCAGCAATAGCATTGTAGCAGGATATCTTCAGTCTTCATCCATGAACATGACATAAATACGCCCAATCTGAAAAATTGGGCTAAAATTGCAAAATAGGTTAGGTAACTTACGGATCAATAGATTTGGCAGCAGTATAAAGAAGAAACAAAGCTGCTTCTTGAGTATCCCATGAGGTTTCAACACGAAGTAAATTGCCCAGCTCTTGAAAAGTGGTCAGACTACCAACAATAAAAATGCAATCTTGAACTAGCTCAGCTGCTTTCTTTCTAAATTCATAGAACTCGTCCGATGGAGTAAGAGGCCCTTCCTATACAAGAAAAATTCATGAAAATCAGTATTACGGAAAAAAAACATTACAAAATGATTAAATGATATTGACAAAGTCAATTAAAACACTAGTTATTTTTACATGATCAGGTTCAATTTGGCAGTGTTTGTACAACGCTATTATCAGTCGCTGCGCGTATGCACGAAAAACTGCGTTTAGCGAATCATCATGAGCATGATATAAGTCTTCAGACAGTCGATACCAAAATCCAAACGTCATTTCAGCAACCTACAGAAGAAATTATACATTAAGGTATTCAACATGGTAATGTGCCTTGACACGAAACTAAAATTAATGATGTGCACAATATCACAATCTAACTAAATGACAATTGGGAACATGGAGAATTCATGTTACCTCATAATCGTGGTGTCCCTCGCAAATTAATATAAGATTAATGACTTGAACTGAGTAATGGGGGTCTCGCCAACTTCTTAGCATGTACGGGATCATGCTTTCTCCGTATTCAGTGAATATGCGGCAATAATTCAATATTCTAAAGAAATAAGACACAAATTATTAAGATCACGTCGTAATCAGGAAATCAATTAAACATGTAACACATATTAAGATAAAGGTTTAAATGATCTAAACTCAAAACGTACTTTTCTTGATCTTCTTCAGCAACCCCATAGTGATAGGCTTCTTCAAAAGTCAAAATGGATGTGTGCAAATTCATCTGGAAAGTCTGCAACTCAATTGCATTATTATTACTACTAGAATCTATATCTGGCACAACTTCAATCACCGCACATAGGCAATCAGTGGCCGCTGAATGCATTTTGTATCCACACTGAAATAAAAAATTGCCAATGATAATTTCAAAATGACTAAATGTTAAAATATTTTTAAACTTATTTTGAAAAATGGTTAACATACTTTGCCCTCTCTTAACTGCATTATAGCAAATGCTAGAACTTCATTAGAGCGGTCGGAGCAAAAACATTCGGGATTCATTGTGATCCAAGAGCCAAAACACTTGACAAGTCCAATGCTACACAATTCAGCGGGCAGGACTTTTGGGTCATGAGGTCCATTTACACAAGCACTGAGACACTGGAAATAAAGTACACAACAGTTATATTTTTCATAATTACCATTTAAATTAATAATTTTAAATAAATGTACATTTAATTTATAAAGTTAGGAGTAAAATTTACTTGTTTGAGAAAGGTTAAAACAATTGGAGCAACATTTTCTAAATGTCCAATAACTTGATGTCTTCTGTTTTCGCCTAGCTGCAGTTTTCTAGAATGGACTTCCTCTGGCAATAAAGTGAGAATTTCCAAAACTGGCCACCAGTGACTGGAGTCGGCACCAAAAGTACTGAGCAAATGACCAATGGGATCTGCCCAGGAACTGGCTTGTAAAACCATATGAGCCACCGCGAGACAAAGCTGCGAGTAAAAGTAAATCGAAATCGATGATGCAAAAGGCAACGACCGGAAGGTATAGAGAACAGTCAAGTGACAGTAACCAATAATCCAGAAGCGGACTTATTCATTTCATTCCAAATTCTTTCTATATACCAATTTAACAGAATGTCAGTTCAAATTCAGGGGATTTAATAAATTATATTTGATATTTGATTAATTGGCAAAGAAATTTTGTAAAATTGGTATAGTTTAAAATATAGCATTGGTTTTGTGACTACAAAACAAAACCCAAAAATTCACAATTCATAATATTACCTTTCTGGACTGTGATATATGAAATAAATAAGTGATTGTTTATAAAAATACAAAAGTAGTGATGTCTACCTTTATAATACTTTCAATACATAATAAATTTACATATTTACAAAAAATACAATCGTTCTTACTTGTGTCACGATAATCTGATCTGTTTCTGCAGTGATTGCTGCTACGTGTGTTAGAAGCGAATCGCGTAACGGGCTCACAGCATTTGGAGGCAGCTCATGGAAAGACGTCTAGAAAGTAAAATTATATTTTTTACTAACAATTTTTGACATTCCCAATTTACAGAGTTACTACCTCATTTTATTATTGCAGATTTGACTCTGTAACGTAACAGTAACATTACCTGGATTTTTGTGCGTAATGTATGAGCTCCGAAATAGCAAGACTGCAAATCCATTTTTCTATGAAGAAGTTGATCAGCGTTTTCCCACGCGTGAACCTAGTAAAAATATTTAAATTAATTCCCATAAACACAATATGACTAAAAACAATACTGTATCATCGTTTTTTATACGTGGTAAACTTACGGATCGCTGAAATTCATTTAGCCAGCTGGACGCGGCCTGTTTATCTGCATACGGTATGGTGTCATTCTGTGAGTACAGGGTTTGAATTGCCCTGTACACATTATTAATATCCGCGAACTGCTGAGGATCCATTTTATCCGGTAATGACGAACACCTATAAGACACAAAATTAGTATTTAAGTTACTCCAGAGAAAATGGCGGAAAAAATCTGTAGTTACACTAAATATTGTTAACAAGTAAGTTACTATTTGATAATATGTATTTACTTTTAAATCAATTGTCAATTAAATGCTAAGTCTTTTGAGTTGCCGATTGGACATCTGAAGTTTAGTTGTCCTTGTAGGTAC
This sequence comes from Tomocerus mixtus, assembly GCA_034694165.1. Lineage (NCBI taxonomy): Eukaryota > Metazoa > Arthropoda > Collembola > Entomobryomorpha > Tomoceridae > Tomocerus > Tomocerus mixtus. The sequence continues at coordinate 429 of JAQFYC010004170.1, read as the reverse complement.
GATCAATAAATGTAGTAAAGACAATTCCTGTCTACAAAGGTCCCTATTTTATATTTAAATTAATTGGACTTTGCCAACTAATCCAAATAGAACTAACAGCACTTGTGTAATTTGCTAATTAGCTAGCTAGCAGCTAGTGCAGACATTTACAATATTATTTAGTTGATCAATAGTACCTCTGATTATTGACAATTGACAGAAGATTAGGTTGAAGATTGAAAATTATTTGAATTTTGACAAGATAATCAACTGCCTAATGTAATCACTGACTGAAGGCAGAACAAAGGCATTTTTGAAAATTAAATTGGTAGGTATTTAATAAAAGTTATCAGTAAATGAACCCTTGATAATAATTATCGGCAGCGGCGGGCGGCTCAATCGCGTTCCCTGACGAAGACCCTTCCTTTTTCGAAACCAAAAAATCTTAAT
>JAQFYC010004169.1:0-18071 GCA_034694165.1 Tomocerus mixtus | reverse complement strand
GTTGTTGTGTTGCAAATAGAAAACAGTTGTTTTTGACGCTTCAAAATTGGCAATTTTGAAATGACTGTTAATAGTTGTAAGATATTTTAAAACTTTTAATAGAAACTATTAGAATTAGTTAGTATTCTTATTTTGGTGACCATAAGAAATTTAGTTAACATGGGAAGCGGAAGTAGAACACGAAGAAGAAGCTCATCCTCCCCTGAAGATCGGAAAGACCGAAATGCAAATACAAGCAAAAAAATTCTGGAAAGGTCAGAGCGGGAGCGTGACCCTGATCGAGAAAAATATTCTGCAAAATTAGAACGTGGCAGTGACCGACACAGAGACAGACTTCCGGAAAGATCAGACAGAAGTAGACTTCCCGAAAGATCGGAAAGAGGAGACAGAGACAAGCAAAAATATTCTGAAAAGTCGGAAGGAGACAGAGACAGGCTTCCCACAAGAACGGACAAAGACAGAGACAGGCAAAAATATTCTGAAAAGTCCGAAGGAGACAGAGACAATGGCAGACAAAGATCCTCGGACCGAGACGCTGACAGGGAAAGACCCTGGGACCGCAACAAAGACAGGGAAAGACCCTGGGACCGCAACAAAGACAGGGAAGGACCCTGGGACCGAAACAATGACAGGGAAAGACCATGGGACCGCAACGATGACAGAGGGAGACATCCGGAAAAATTCGTGGACCGAGGCGCAGACCAAGAAAGATTTACGGGAAAATCGGAGCGAGACAGAGATAGCGACAGACCAAGATTGGCAGAAAAACCGACTCGTGATGACCGGCAAAGATTTTCTGGAAGGTCGGAATCGGATCATCAACGTGACAATAGTAGGCACAAAAATTCTGAAGGACGCGGACGTGAACGCAGTCAGAGTCAAAAGACTGCCTCTGAAAAAGACAAGAAATTGAAAAAAGGTAAAGACAAAAAGAGGAAGAAGAAAAGGTCGTCGTCGTCTTCATCCTCGTCATCTGCCTCTTCTGATTCAAGTTCAGGAAGTTCTGTAGATTCTCTAAAACTTCTTGAAAAGCTAGAAGAGGAAAGAAAGAAACAATTGGCAGAAACTAAAAGGAGGAAGGAATTGGTAAAAGCCATTGAAACTCCTGAAGAAAAAAGAGCCCGAAGATTGTTAAAGAAGGAAGCCAAAGAAAGGAAACGAAAAGAAGCTCGCGGGTGGGACAAGGAATACCTTCATTATACTAATGTCGACAACCCTTTTGGAGATCCGAGCCTACTTGAATCTTTTCACTGGAAGAAGAAATTAGAGAAGCAGGGTTTAAATGATATCACACAAAATGACTTAGAACGAATAAATAGAGCTAAACAAGAGGAGAATAAGCGAGAACTCGAAAAAGTAAGTGTTTAGTTTAATAATTAGTGTCACATATGATACAATACATACTACATATTTATTATGTAACCTATTTTATATGGGAGTATGGGAGTTACACTTTCTTACAGTGTTACCTTTTTGAATTGATATAGGTGAAAAAGCGTCGTCAAGAGAGGGAACTCGAGAGACAGAGACGAGATGAAGAGGAAACTTTACTTCAACGGCAGAAGGAAGCTGCCCAGTTTAAGGAGTGGGGAAACCAAGAAGATTTATTTCATCTGGAACAAGCTACTTTGCGTTCTAAAATTCGTATAAAGGATGGCAGAGGTAATAAACGCTTACTTATCTTGCAAGTTTGATTTAGATACGATACCAAGAAGAATATTTAATTCTAGCAAAACTTAAAACTGCTACTTGGTCTATTTAGCCAATTTAGCTACCTTTTTACAAATGTAACCTAACAATATATTTTGATAATTTTGTAGCTAAACCTATTGATTTACTGGCACAGTACATCAGCGCTGAGCAAGAAGTCGATGCAATTGAGATGCATGAGCCTTATACGTACTTAAATGGTCTAACCATAAGCGATTTGGAAGATCTAATTGAAGATATCAAAGTAAGTTATCATAAGTAGCAAAGTTATGATTAATATCCTATACTCCTAGTATAGAAAAATTAAATATTCATTGATTGTAGTAAGATTTTAATTTTTTGTTGAATTGCTTTAAGGTGTACAAAGAACTTGAACAGGGCAAAAATCTTAGTTACTGGAATGATATAACCGTAATTGTTGAAGATGAGTTAAGAAAGCTACGAAAACTGGAGCAAGACGATGATTATCGAATAGCTCTTGAACGACGAGAAGGTATAAATCCATCCGTCGCCAAAGATGTTGCTGCAGTTTTCAAAGGAAAGACAGCTGAGCAGTTGCAAGCTCTCAAGTATCAAATCCAATCTAAACTTGATGGATCTTCTTCCGGAGTAGATATCAGTTACTGGGAATCCCTTTTGTCCCAACTGAAAGCGCATATAGCACGGGCTCAACTACGTGACAGACATCAGGACAATTTAAAAAAGAAATTAGCCATGCTCAAAGCTGAACAAGGAGTGGAACTTGATCTAGACTCTGGGGAAGTGATCAAAATAGAAGATAGCTCTCCTGTAGCTGGCCCATCTTCATCAGGTGTTGATAAAGTTGAAGAAATGGATGAAACTTCTCAACATACAGTAGCATCAGAAAAGGTTGCAACAGAGCCAAGTGCTGATGAAGAGGAAGAAGAAAGTGACATTATTGATGAAAGTTTAAGTCGATATGCAAGTGGAGGCTACAGTCCTAGGTTAATCGGTCAGGACGATATCGAACCAGGAATCTTCGTAATTGGCGAAGAAGAAGACAATGCTCGATTAGATCTCGCTCGGGCACAAGTTCTCCACGTTGGCAAGAAAGTAGAAAATGTTTGGACTGCTGAAGAGAAAGCGTTGCAAAATGAAGCTAAGAAAGGAATGACAAATGATGAAGCCACGTTTTCAGTGGAGTCACCTCTTGATCAACTTTATCTTTGGTCAGATAAATATCGTCCGCGAAAGCCTAGATATTTTAACAGGTATAATGCCAATTCAAACAATTACTCCTTCAATGATTTTACAGATATATAATATTTAGTAGTACTGTTGTTATATTAACAATATAATGCTATTTTTTTGTTGTCTATAAAGGGTTCACACGGGATTCGAGTGGAACAAATACAACCAGACTCATTATGACATGGATAATCCTCCCCCTAAAATTGTTCAAGGGTACAAGTTCAACATATTTTATCCTGACTTGATCGACAAGAATTCCACACCGCAATATTTTCTGGTAAGTGACACCAAAAATTGCACTGTGAACTTTACCTTTACGTACTACTCTGCGGTATGTGACTATCATAAATCCAATGGCAAATGGGTGCTTTATCAGCACACTCACACAACCCCAGCCAGCCGACCCATTTTTATTTATTTTTTTGCCGATCATAACCTTAGCATATTGTAAAAATTGATCGGAAAATTGTTTGCCAACCAATTAACAGAAATTCTCATTATTGTCATTATTAAATTGTGAATAGTCATTCATTACCTCATTGCCATTATGGTAGTATCCAGATGTTGCACATATTTCCAGTTGTAAATTTAACTAATTAAAATGATTCTCATTTTCAGACCTCCTGTGCAGATAATCAAGATTTCGCCATCCTCCGATTTCATGCCGGACCACCATATGAGGATATTGCCTTTAAAATAGTTAATAGGGAATGGGAATATTCGTACAAGCGAGGATTTCGTTGTCAATTTCATAATAACATTTTTCAGCTATGGTTTCACTTCAAACGGTATAGGTACAGACGATAAACGTTTGTGTGTAAAATGTATTTTTGTTTTCTTATATATATATATAGAGTATACTTGATGAATTAGATAAGTACTAATAATTTAATTACATTAAAAAGCAACAGAAATTATCACTTCATATCATGAATATTAAAATCTGTTTTATTCTTGTATTTGATACTATCTTTTCATTCACGTTTGTGTACACTGTTAATTATATACTTACTGTTAGGCTAGACATAATATTCACATTCTTATTACATCAGTAAATTAAAACATCACAATATGTAATTATAATTAGTAGTTAACTGTTAATTACTTTTCCATCCATCAGGTAAATATAAGATTCAGTATTGTAAATGAAATCTGGTGTTAAATGTATATCTAAGCACCTTGAGTTTGAGTTAGCTATTGTATAGTGTGTAGTAAATTAGATCTCCCTTCTATTTCTAAACTAAACGAATACATTACAGGGCCACTTTATATTTACTGAACAGATAGAAGAAGGAATCTTTATTTATAATTGTTAGGAAATACTTACATCAAATATTAAAACTGGTGTTTTTTGGCTGGCCATAAAAAAGAAATAAAACTAACACTGCATATTACATTCACTATTGCTTCAGTAAGTAGTACACATTAGATTTAGAACCTAAGTACTACAGAGTGTAATATTAAATTATTAAATTAGCCTTGAATTAAATACGAAAGGTTAAAAATAAAATATTACCTACCACACAAACCTTTTGTTTATGATTTGCATTATTGCTTATGTATGTAGACTATATAATATTGTAGTAATTGTGAGCTATGAGCTATGAACGACCGTGGTTGAGATGAGTAATTGTTAGCGACGCAGTTACATTACTAACTCCTTGGGAATAATTAATTAGAAACGTAGGTAGGTACATGCACATAATTCTGACATCACTAAAAATAAATATTCATTATGTGCAGATGAGATATCGGCAGAGGAGACAAAATTAAGCCCACGACTGAATGAATTTAGCGAGCATTTTGTTAAGTTTAACTGGTTCATCCCACATTACCATATGGCCGGCTGTGGTTATGAGTTCTAGGAAGGCACGCGGAATAGTTCTTTCCATTTCACATTCTTCAACTAAATTCACAACTTTGTCCCTCATTCCGTACACCAATAAAGTTGGAATGGTAATTCGACGATGAAACGCAGAATCTCCATCTTCCCAAATTTGACCAGCAATAATATTCCTATGGACGGATTTTGGAAGAACATGTTTCAACTCTGGGTTGTCGAATCTACCCCTTCTCTTCTTTCTGAAATTGAAATGAAATCATATGTCATAATATGTTATGTCCGCTACGTTCGCGGAAATTGGAACAGACGTGTGTATAGTTAAAACCACAAAGAGACAGACTTCTGGATAAAATAGATGGAAATTCCAGTCAATATGCATCATTGAAAATAATTTGCGTCTGCACATTTATATGCGATTATATGAGTCGCCCTCTTAAATTCAGATACTATTTACATAGTAGAATGAAAATTATTTAATGATTTTTGTTCTAAATTGCTACTCTCTTAAAGTTTCGCTGCTTATTAATTGTAAAAATTTAAGTACTAATGAACATTGAGTTGATCTTTCCATTGGCACTTTCCAGAAGTGTGTAGCTATTGTGGTTCTATAGATATGTTGTTATGTAAAATATTATTGATTTTGATTTCCTTACCCATGAAAAAGTCTACAATATAAAGGAAGCATAGAATTTTGGCAGCAAGTTGGACGGACCATTGGTGTCGGACCCCCTCCACTTATCGATATAAGGAGAGCAACATTTTTTGGCCGAGTTCGAGATAAAAGTGTTGCAAGGCTGGCTCTGTTATAAAAAATAAAATAACAATTATCCTTAGGCTGATACTTAAGCATTATGGCAGTCGCACTGCAGTAGTCGCACTGCACACGTTGTAGGCTTAGAAAGGTTTTAATTCAGTAATAATGAGTTGCTGAACCCGTTTGGCATCTACTCAAATAGATTAGCAACTGAGATAAGGTGTGTGTATAGTATAGTGTAGCAAAGAAGGAAAGGAAATGATTTTTAAGGGTTTTGTAATGTAAGGATTATATATTATGATAACTAAAAGTGTATAATAGCAATTACCCGTAGCCGTGACCAATTACAACGGTCTTAATATTCTCTCGGATGAAATAGTCGAAAACACAAATCAGATCTTGAACCAGAGATTCTAACGCGTAGTGCTTCCGCTGCGGGGGTGTGGAACTCAAACCATGACCCAAGAGATCTGGCACTATCATTTCATAACCCAACTTGTGGAAAAAGTCAATCTGAGATTTCCATATTTCACTAGAACCGGCTATCCCATGGATAAAAAATAATACTGGCAATTTCGGTGTAGTGGGAATGTACTGATTAGTATTTAGGGTACTGTTACTTACAACCTCACTGTTAGTTTCCTTAAAATTAGACACATCCAAGGTTTCACTCTTGTCTCTCAGAACTTCCAGCTCTATCATGGACGATGAGATAATGCTGGATGGCGATTTATTAATTTCCCGTTCAAATTCTTCGGTGATATTTGCCACATTCCCCAATAAGAAGGAAACGGGAGGTTTCGGAGAAGAATTTTCGTCCGTATCTTCAGCATCAGATTCAGTCTCTTTGTACTCATTAAGCCGATTCAGCCTTGTAGCATCTTTAGCTTCTATAACTGTAACTGTACTTTCACTCTCATCCTTTTCAAATCCTAAATTAGTGTAGCCTACAATATCCTGATGATTTTCCTCTAGAGTTTGTACTTTTGGAGAAATTTGGTTTTGATTTTGATTTTCGGAAGAATTATTGATAACACTACATTCTTTAGACCATCGTATAGAATCCATAGCATCTTGGATGATTTCCCCATCTTCTTCTATAATTACACCATCGGCGATCCTATCTGCTTCTTGAAGAGCTTCCAAATTTTTATCAGTCACACTTGCACAACTACTTCTCCTGTCCTCCGACAGAATTGTGGATTTCGCAAAAATACTGTTGAATCTCGGTTTGCGACTCCATTTAGTAAACCAATATTCATCTTCTTCTTCGTCATCCACTTCCTCCGGTTTTTCCTCTTCCTCATTTTCATTGTTTTCTTCCAGATCTTCATCTACGTGATTTGTACTACCACTAAGAGCAATATTGTTACTGTCCCCATTTTCTCCCAAATTTTCCGAAGCAAATGATAAATCTAATTTAGCTGCAACCTTCTTGTTTTTAATAATTGAAATATCTCTAGGCTTGTAATGAACCACTCTGAGCTGCTTGTCTTTCCCAGTTTCGATAAAAACTGTTGTGATTAACTGGTTTTCTGTCTTTTTATTATTTACACTACTTGATATACTTCCGTTTCCTGCATTTCCGTCAGCTTCATCCCCTCTCGTTGGACTTGTGTCGATAATTTCATCATTTAGGTTGAACTGACGATTTATCTCTCCATTTGAATTCGAATAGCTGTCGCCACTGACCGATTCTTTATCTTCGTTATTAGTTTCCGGGAGTATTTTTGGCCGAACGTGGATTACAGGGAATGAGTCGGATGGTGAAACTTTGTTATTCCTCCGAGGTGTCTTTATTTCTGAGCATTTGCAGCGTATACACATTGACCAACATTCAGAGAGTTTGCTACCCATTGTGTATGTATTCTTTCATACACATACACAAAGCTTCTATAATTTTGCAAATGGATCCAGATTAAATTCGCATCTTTATACCCGTAATGATCTGTAACAAAAAAAAAATGGTTACATATTAGTATAAGTATCTTTAAACAAACTAAATTGGTATGTATCAAAGCATACACCTTGTATGTATATAGCAACAGGTGTCATCAAAATTTTTATCCATCTATACACTCTGTATGTTCTACACTAAGAAAATACTTCTTGCACTTACATAAGGTTCTTGACTGCAAATACGCAGAAATATTGCACATAAATAAGAATGGACACTCTTCTAAACTATTTTAATGTCTGTTAATGAGAAATGTGAATCCTTTCTGAGTTGCCGTATAGTCTGAATCCCTAATTCACTTTAAATGTTCTTTCACACACAATTAATCATAAACACTTTCGGAATACTTTCAAAACAAGGCAATTAAGATATTATGAAGAGAAATCGAAAATCCCGTACATAAAACTAACTTTAGCAAAACTAAAACTATCGTTTACACGAAGGTAGCTAGTAACGCTTACAAATCCTAACTGAATATCTCAATGCTTACTTTAGAGTATTGAGTGTAAATGAATACAATTTAAATTGCTCTACACTGATTGCATTACAAGTGTATTACGTGTGCTTAGAGAATGACCAATTCAGATGGTAATTCTATTTTTGCAGCCGGTTTCCTCCAGAATAATTTCAGTTGCCAAATATATGCGGTCGTAGTTACCATTACCACTTTACATAGCATCACACATTCGCAAATTCACGCAATTACATTCTGGAGGCTGGAGTACTGGAGAAATTAATGTTTAATATTTCACGTACACTCAGAGAGACATAAAAAATTACAATAACAATAATATACTCGGGAATTAGGAAGATATACCTACGTAACTTACCTAGTAGTAGTATTACTAATATTTATTACAGCCACTAACACTTGTCTTTTTCCTACAGATAAACCCATAACACTCATTGCCATACAATACACAAAAAACACAAAACGTAAAATACATAACAGAAGGGTAATAATATTAATATGCAAATAAATCGATTTGCACGCTAAGAGTTGTTAAGAATAAACTTTAGTCAACTTTACCTTGCTAAGTATGTTATACAAGTACAGTATTGCGTACTCATATTTCAAAGGAGTTTGTAATTAATTCTTCATATTCATGATCATTAGCGCTACACACAACTAAAGCTAAACTCCTACATACACTTAGTTAAAAACTTAGCTTATGAATGACCTGACATTGAATTTATAGTTACCGAAAAGGCTCATAGCTCACATGTAATCAGTTTCGCACTTGAAACTTTGCTGTTTGCAAATCTTCATTCAATTTCAGTCTTCTTCATTTAAACTGCAAGACCTATCCTTTAAACCAGCAAGTTTTAACTGTTACTCTACTACAACTACTACTTACTGAACTGAACTGCCTGGCTTAACTGACGTGATGGCTAACTCTTCATTCTGCAATGCAAGAGCAACAGTATTTGTATCTATATGTATGTATGCCGTAATATAATATACAAGCAAGCTGAAGATTTGCTTTACCTGTTGTACTGTCTGTCTCTATAGAATGAAGTTTTAAGCTTTACTAAATACATTTAGGTTTTACTATGCACTAGCACAACCAAACCCAAGCCAGGCCACAATTACAACCACAGCAGTCATATTCATTGCCAATTTTATTACAATTACAACTTTTAACGGAAGTGAACACAAATATATCTTTTGACTGAGCCTCTTCACTCAGATAAAGCAAGATAAAGCAATCATTTATTTTTCTGGCTGTCTGTTGGAATAAGAACACTGTTTTGAGTTTGGGCAGTGCAGTGTAATGTAGTGGTTTGGGTTTGTTATACATATTAAGTTATAAGATAGTAAATTCATATAAGAATGCATATTTTCTTCCTTATACTTATAATATTCTGTTGCTATAAAATATTTCCCACATGTATCGTATCTCTTGTTATACAAGTGTTTTTTACATACATCCTACGTCCCACCTAGACTACTACCTGCTATATAGATAAAATAAATATGATGGTATGCAGCAGAGTGTAATAAGGAATGTAACGTAGTAGGTTAAGGTACAGTGTATATTATACAGTACATACACAAGTTTATTAAACATAATTATATTTGTGTAATCTATTGGGATAAAGCTTTGTTGCTTTATACTTACTAACTACTGTTTACTATCTAAACACAAAAGACATTGAAACAGAAAAATGTTCTCAAAACAAAACTGCATCTTTATCTACGTATGTCTACTATGTATTTATGTATAGCCATGCATGCCTTTACTATTCTAAGTTGAGTATGCTGTATAGTATAGCAATAGTAAAATTAGGTGCATCACTAATTAGCAGATTCAAGTTCACGCGTCAATAGGAGACGTACGAGTTCAACGCATATGTATGACATGAAACCATTTAATGAACAGCTACTGCTACATTAATTGCACATTAAGAGTCGATTCTGAAGGTATAATTTCAATACCAATACCTGATTCATCTAGGGCGATTTCCTTTGTAAATTAAAATCATTTTATGTGATTTGTCTAGTTTCATGAATCAAAATTTGAAATACGAACTGGCTTGCTATTGCAGTAGACATTTTTGTTTATAGAAAGGCAACAAGTATTTAAAACTTTCTTTTCCGCCTATTCTACGATTAGAGAATGTCTGTCAGTAGGCTTCATTAGTTATTGTGTCTAAAGTATGTCTCTAAATGCGTATTATTTATCTGGCATGAGAAAAAATGTTGCACTACTTCCACAAAAATTAAATATTAGAGAATCTAGAATGTACAGGAAAAGTGTACTACATTGCATACTGTCTGGCTACTATCAATATTTAGTATAGTAAAAATGGTTCTGAAGTTTTGTGTTCAGGAATCCCCAAAATCCCCATTTTCATAACCAGACAGTACATAGTACATATTTCGATATATGGAATAAAAAGAGTTATCGTTAGCCTATTCCCTGTGTAAAAGTTGTAATTATGGTTAATGTGATAATTATAGGTTTGATGATGTTTTAATAATAGTAATGAAACTAATGACTTAATTAAATGTTAAAGAATAATTGGCATTTTTATATTTTTAATTTCCATTGTAATCTCAACAGTTCCCAAAACATTAATTAATATTAAAAGTACTTATCTTATAATTAGAACATTACTATTCTAAATTAGTTAAGTACTCGGAGCACTTAAGCTCTCTTTTAACCATGAGTTAGTGATAAATTGACAAAAATGATACATAAATAGTACAATAATGCGCATAATATAACGTGCAAATCGCATTGGTCGTATCATTACACAAAACACACTTAATCAATGGATCTATCATTAAGTTGAGAAGTGTCATTACAACATAAATAACGCCAAGAAAACAACAAATCTGGCTATCTTCGTCGAAAATATTTGCACATCGACTTATGAATCGATGGGACGAAGTATTCCTTTTGAGTCGTTCCCTTCCTTGTTACAGTTGCTTGACGAGCACACTGTCAAGGCAAACCCTTCCTTGGATATTAAGGAATTTCAATGACTTAAAACAACATTTAAAATAAACAGCTCCTCTTTGTGTGTACTTATACATAGATATACGCATTATACTTAATACATATATTATTATAAACACAATTATATATAATTTACTATTTATATTATAAAACTCAAGCTCGTTTGAGCAAAGAGACATAAAATCCAACTTATCTATCATAAGGCACTTGTTTACAACAATCGTCTTGTCTGTGTAGGAAGTAGATGATTAATCTACTTTCTAATCTAATACTTATTTGATTATCTCTGTTAACAAATATGTAACCACCTACATACATCAAAATTGCAGCATTCCCATGATTAAATTAATTGACAACTGTCAATACATAGCATATATAAGTGAATTACATACGACACACATAATAAATATTTATTATGTCTAACTAGATGTATTAAATTCTAACGAAGCATTTACGCTTCACATACGTTAGCTTTAGTTTAGGTACAAATCTGGAAGGAAGTAATTAGCGATCCAAAAAACCAACTAAAAATATTCGTATTTATGTTCAGAAAAATTAAACGATTTTTTGTAAAGTATACATTATGCATAAAACGCGTAAATGACTTTAAAAATAATTGATTAGATTATAATGTCAAACTAATACTAAAAACTCTGTGATCTCAGTTTAGCTATTGTACAGAATTCCACTTAACTGCATGTCTTAAGTTCTAGTCCTGTGCACCATATTCATAAAATCCATAATGAGTATGTACAACACAACATATTGAAGCAAATCATACATGGAGCGCTTATATTGAAATGTAACTCCAATATTACATATTTACTTGAAGACGATGATGTGTCTAAATCTGAATCCAAGAGAATAAATCGCCAATTTCAATTACTGGCCTTGATATTCTTCTTTGTAGCTACAAATTCTGTTTCTGTGACTGATTTCACAATGTCATTCTTTGCATACGCCAAATGAATGTAATTGTCCTTCGGACCTGAAGTGTCTATGAGGACAACTGTGTAAACATTGACCTTAAAAACTTCTCTAGCACCCAAACGGATTGCAACGTAAGCTTTGTTTTCCGTCTCCTTTTTGAATTTTGAGCATGTTTCTGGTGTTGGACTTTCGCCTCCAACTAAAGATAATAATTACACAATCAATTAGTCAATCAAGGAAAAGTTTGATTCAATTATGTAACACGGTATTGTTTTATAATTACGACAGTAATAGTATTAATTACTTTTAAATAGCGATGCTTCATACGCCTGTATTGGAATCCGCCTAACATATTTCTTTCTGAGGGGACACAACTTTGATTTGTCAATTGAAAAGCAATTTCCGTGATCAATAGCTCTTACTGATATGTTAGCGGGGTCCCGAATACTAGGGGTTATGACTTTCACCCTAAAAATTATTATCATGACAATTATTACAAATGCTAACTCAGTTGTTCAATAAATATTTTGTGGCAATATTTACCTAGCCCAACGACCCCATTCCATTTTTGCAGCGTAGAATCCTCCTGCTACTACTTCCGTGTCATATTTCCCAATAATGTAGTTTTCATAAAAAGCTGTCATTTCTTCCTCAAGCATTCGCAAGATTTCCTTCTGACGATAATTCCGTACCTATGAGATATTACATTACAACATAATTAATAAGTATATTCAAGTTAGCAAAAAATATTAATTTTATATGTATCAAATGAATTTATAGATGTAGATAATTAATATTCATTCAAAACCTATTCTAGGCAATTGAGGGTTACAGAGGTTATTGGGTATCCAGATCTTAGGGTAAATAGATACATATTTAACGATAAGAATGTTATTTTATCTTACAAAAAAATTGTGCGGTCCAACAACATTGAAGACAATCACATCGATAAATGTTGGTCTTACAGCTTCTTCTAAAGCAATTAATCCTGGTTTTGGACTTTCCAGTGGCTCACTGAAGTCCAAATCAAGCTCTTCTTTAGATTTCACTGCTTTGGGTTTTGTTTGGCTTGCAGTTCCATTTTCTGTTAAATAAAAATTAAATTAAACAAGTAATTAATTAAAGTATTTGTGACATTTCTTTGTAATTAGTATTATATATACATTTTTTAATTAGGTCTGATGTTGGCGATTAAGAGATATAATTTTTGTATTGTACATACTTATTGGCTCAACTTTTCTGGGCGAAAGTGGAGTCGATTTGATAGTTTTTGATGTTGCTTCTTGTTTACTGGCTCCTCCAGAAGAAGTTCCAGTTTTTCTGTCATCTCCGCTCATATTGAATTTTGAGTGATAGCGATAAAGAATTAGAATTATATTTATATAGAAATCTAATTGGGTTCGCAAGTATTGGTAATGTTGCCTAATTGGTTCGCAAGTTTAGATGATGTAGCCACGTGTAGAAAATTTGGAGTAAGTTTGTTGTTGTAGATGGTGAAAAACAAACTTAAAGGGTGATGTTAATTTTCCCAAAGAAATGCAATGCATTATGGATTACGTAAAATAATATTCATCATCTCCCACTGATGAAGTTGGTGAGATGACAGAATAAAGGAGATAATTATAAATGGAAAGGTCAAATGAAGGTAGGAAGATGTGGATGAAACATAAAGACGAAAGGTGTAACCGGGAGGAAGATAAGAGTAAAAGACAGGTGGATAGGGCAACTAACTGACCTAAAGTGATCTCTTCATCTCTCTTTCATACTCACACCACGACCACACTACTCACAATCACAATTCACAATTCACTAACTATAATTTGACTACAGCATTCCGTAGAACCTGAAGAGAGCATCCCACTTGATTCAATATTGTTACTTGACCTACCCAGTTTTATGCTAATTATGTGCTACTTTTTACCTACTCAAGTCTGCTTAAAACATGCATGCATTACACTTACTTAGTTAGACTTTAGACATAAGAATGCAACACGATGCAATACTTACTTATTGCTTATTGCTACCTATATAGAATTCTTTCTACTGCACACAACTACATACACAAACAGAATTATCGAATCAACGAAAACATACCATAAACCATATGATATGAAATAACTACACTACAGATAGTACACAAGAAGTAAAGAGTAATACGTGAGCAGACAGTGCACTAGAGTAGTATGCTAGCCTGTTAACCCTTTTTTATATGAACATTCACGTAAGCTAAGCTTAACTTAATCTTTTAAAGGATAAGAGTGAAATAATAGTTTTGTGTATAACAAAATGAATGAACTATCCCTGTCTACGTCGTTCGTATACTCCCTCCTACATCCCAACTGTTCTCGCCAATGATAAAAATTATAAACACACAACCCCCTATTCCATTCTTGCCCCTAACAAAAGCGAAACTGTTCAAAAATTGTTGCATTGCGTTCTAGAGTTATACAGAACAGCCGGCAGAACCGCACCAGTTGTAAGTAATTTGCAATTTTAGCGTCCTTGCACTTTGCCATTCTTAATTAAGTAATAATTATATAACAATTTATATTTCCAACAAACTAAATTTCCTATTTATGGTCTTGAATACTTTGGGCACAATTACAAATTACGTAATACAATAACTCAACTCAATAATCAAATAGAATTAGTATACATATATATTATATATGATATATGTAACAAGAAGCTACTACGAGGCACGAGGTAATAACATTATTTTGAAGTAGTGCTTTCCTGGGTGTTTTCCCAATTACTTTAACAAAGTATAGCACATATAGGTGTACTGATTTTTTATAATATGGAGCAAATAATATTTGTTAACACGTATTACGTAACAGGAAGAATAGGAACATTCCATTTGACATCTAAAGACAAAGACTAAAGTTGAACACCAGCGTGGCAGCATAATATAATTCGTACTGCAAATATTCCACGTCATCGTTTTCACATAATTTCTTTTAATGTTCATACAACTCGAACTCCTTCATCTGACAGCTAAAACGGCGACGTAACACGAAGTATGCCTTGTCAAACAACTTCTCCCGTCTATTGGGATAATCCGTTTTAATGTCCACAAAGTCATCTCCGATAACAGTGCATTCGCAGGAGTAATCGTTAGTAGAGCATTTAAACTGAAAAAATAATATATATTATAAACATTTACTTGTAATTATTCAACTTAAATAACATTTAGTCACTTTAGTCAGTATAGATGTCAATAAAGTAAACCTCCAACAAATGCCACCTCAACCTCATGTAGAATATAACATTTTTGGCGTCCCACCCCCGAAAAAGCAAAAAGTTCATCCCTGCCTGCATCCAAAATCCCCCTCCCTCCATCCACCACGAGCCACCAACCCCGATTGAATGAAATAAGTTAGGCTAAAATATCCACCCTTTCCTGTACGGGGTAGACATTTTAGGATCTAAATCTTATCTGATCGGAGCTAGTTTTTTAGAAAATTACCCAAAATGACAAATGACCCAAAAAATTACTCAAAAGTGGTGAAATATATGTTACTATTTCAACATATATTTAAATTAAACTTATGACTTACATGGAGACTTCCGTAACACAGATGCTTCTTGTATTTCCCGTGTGCTTCGTGGACACTATAAGAGTGTTCACATTGGCCATTCGAAATATGCACCAATGCACTGATGAAACGTGTTTCATGCCAACACTCTCCAGGTTTCCATTCTACTGACTTACCCATACCCCCTTTATCTGAACTTTTCCACAGCATCTCTAAATATCTTCAGCGAAAACTCGAACCCAACTATAACGACAATTAGCTACAATTTAGTCATAGGATGACTATAATACTTAACGTATCACTCAAACATTTTTTAAATCACTGAAAACAAAAACAATAAAAAAATGCCTTACTTTTACACAAAAAGTATCGATACAGAGTTTATATTTTCATGGGATTTGATTTTAATTCATCCGTGCAAACGCAGTAAATAGCTTCTAGTTTAGTACTAACTAGTATACTTTTTTCTCGGCCATTTCATTGATTTGATTGGATATTGAGTTGGATGTTGGATGTTGGTTATTGTTGGCTATTGGACTTGAAGTTGGTATCTTCAAATTCAAAGTTGTTCCATGTGTCGATTTTACAACTTATAATTTACTTTTATTGGCTATAAATTGTAATTTTATCGAAGTTAAAATATTTGTAAACAGATACGTAATGGCAGGAAGAGATCACCAAAATTGGAGTAACAGCAGAGATGACAGTCGCGGAGGAGAAGAACCCCAGTCGTTTACAGTCTATGTTGGCAACTTGCCTCAACAAACTGTTCAGGGCGATATAGAAAGTGAGTACTTTTAAAAAATATCAAAGGGCTTTTGGTCAAATTATCAGATAAGTAACATGGAATATCTTTCAGTAAGGTGTGCACATTTAAAATATTATCACTATTAAAAACTGCAACAGATTTAGATTGTTGGAGTAAAAGGTTGGCCATTGGCGGCTGGTGCTGTCAGCGTGTCAGCTGTACTGTCCAGTGTTCAGTCCACTGTTAAATTGTGTACTGCTGGGAGGGAACATCCCCCCAGCAGCGGAAAGAAAGCTGGATGAATATACATCCGGGACCAGTGCGTGGTTCGTATGTTCAACGAAAGTTAAGTTAGGCCTGGTGATGTAATGTAGTGCGCCCTTTGCTCTCTTGCCTCGTGCAGTGCAGGCATAAGGCAAATATTTTCCTAGAAACTGGAAAGCAGACTTCCCAATAGTCCCACTCCCTGTTTTCTTACTTTTCCCATGGCTAAATGGAGAAAGCATTAATATTTCCATTTCCAAGGTCGGCCATGTCCCTTCTCCAGATTTCCAGAAGCCGGGTTACCAACATAACCTGATGCCTGTGGACTTTTTGTCAAATCAATATTGGATGGGACAATTGCTCTATTGTCACCTCTCCAACTTTAATTATATCCTTCCTGATCCATTTCCATGGACAATGGAAGGCAGCAACACCACTGTCTCTTCCAATGAGAGGTTCCCTGCATCCTGTGCCGATCTCTCGATGTCTCTTTCCAAAGGGGGACGACGGGACGACAGTATCCATAGAATTCACCTTACACCAACCGAGTCAGATGTCCCATAATTTGTAATATATAATATATTTATATATTGCTAATATTGCAATACAAATAAGTATAATAAAAATTCGGGATTCCCTGCCCTAAATAAATTATTACTGCAAGCCTGGACTGGAGGACAGGCGCCCCAATCACTTTTGACCGTGCCTCCTTTATCATTTTTCTCGGAATAATTTGAATGAGGTTGAATGTTCTTAGAAAACGCCTATTACTGAAAGGTACCTTGGGATGTATATAAATTGTATCAATTATATAAAAACTTTTTACTCACTCTAGAAATTTTCACCGGCCTCAAGGTTAAGAACGTCCGGCTAGTTCATGACAGGGAAACTGCTCTGTTTAAAGGATTTTGTTACGTTGAATTTGAAGACAGTGAAACTTTCGAGACCGCTCTACAATATCATGGGGCAATGCTTGAAGGAAGACCCATAAAAGTGGATGTTGCTGCAGGCAGAAGAGGTGGAGGTAGAGGCGGAGGCGGGTTCGACCGAAGAGGGGGAGGTGAAAGAGGTGGCGGCGGAATGAATCGAGGCGGCCAGTACAACGACAGCTGGGGAGGAGGTGGAGGTGGTGGTTTCAGCCGAGACCGAGATGGTGGTGGAGGATATCAAAATGGCCAATATAACAATAACTATCGAGGAGGTGGTGATGGCCCTAGAGGTGGTGGGAGAGGAGGTTATTCCCGTGACGGGGGAAGGGGTGGTGGTGGAAATTATGGAGGCTATTCCTCAGACAGGCCTCATCAGAGATCGTTCGACGACAATAGAGGTTCCAACCAGAACCAGTCGTCGTACGAAGAAAATCGAGCTTCCACGAGAACTCGTAGAGATTCCGACAGATCAAGAAACTCGGAAGAATTTAAGGAGTTTAAGGATCCTACTCCAGAGGATTTGGCTGGTCGTCCAAAGCTGAAGCTTCTTCCACGAACGGTGTCAGCCCCCATTAATGCACCGGCAGTTAGTACTAACTCGTCATCAATTTACGGCGGAGCTAAACCTCGGGAGGAAAACTTACGTACAAAAGGTGATGGTGAGTCAAAAAATAATGACAGCGATCAAAAAACCTAACATGCAAATATTTCAGCTACG
>JAQFYC010004168.1:0-18075 GCA_034694165.1 Tomocerus mixtus | reverse complement strand
GATGGCGCGTGGGTAACCAATGTATAAGTCACGTGGTTAAGGCGAACCAATGGCTATTAACAGCCTTACGGAAGGAGGGAGTGAGTCAGGTTAATGGTTTATAGAGATGATAGGTGTACAAAAACACTTTACTAATAAAAACTGTAATGTTTTAAATTACACGCCTTCTGGAATAAGGGTTAACCAAAGTGAAAGTTCGACATAGCTAAAATTACAATTAAACGAATAGAGGTCGGATCAGAATGGGTTGGCCAATCCCATTCTGATTCGACCGTCAGGACTTTTAATTTTAATTAAGGTATTATATTTTTTATTTACTAAATTAAATATTTACAGGGAAAGTAGGAGTAAAGGAAAATGCTAGGCTATTCATATATATGCGTGCGTATGTTGCACACGTCCCAGATTTCTATAATAGGTAGCGAAACTATTGGAAATTCATATGATAAATAGCTTAATTGATCGCACTATGTGTGCTCATGCTTTAGCCTTCAGTAAAGGTTTGTATCTATTGATACTCCTGTTGCAAGTTTGCAGCGTTGTAACGTTTACATTGCTCAAACATTTAAAGTATAGCATTGACAGTCGAAGAGTGAGTGTAAGGATAGATACTCGTTTAAAGTTATGAGCTAACAACAAAATAAATAGGAAACTTGACGAATTCCCAAGCAGCCTTTGCCGTCGAGTAATTTCATTAATAATAAATAGCATAGCAACAGCCAAACTTAGCAACTGTAAAGTGCTGTCATCCTAGTTATCCCTTTTATTCGGACATTCAGTCGGGCTGCAACGGTCTAGTGTACGAACCACGGTTAATCAGATTAACTACATAGTAGGTAGTACTAAGTATTGTCTGTGCCGTCCCCTGCATGTCAATAAGTTTTTGACAACGTTGTTAGGGCCACCAGACCTACAATTTGGCTACCCGTCCCGATTTTTAGTAAAAATGTTTTTACATACAAATTGAGTCTTTTTAGGACTTCTTGAAATCAGGTAGCATTAAATTAAAAGTATAACTGATTTATGTCAGCATTGTGTTTTTGTTTTACTATAACACAACCAGTACGGTTAAGAGTGGACTGGTGTACTGCTTGATTTGATTTGAATGCTTAAGAATTTTTATTATCAATACTTTGTTCAGCTAACACTCTAGCTGGGCTCCCTCAAAGGACGTTACAACGA
Organism: Tomocerus mixtus; assembly: GCA_034694165.1. NCBI lineage: Eukaryota > Metazoa > Arthropoda > Collembola > Entomobryomorpha > Tomoceridae > Tomocerus > Tomocerus mixtus. Next base: position 16,893 of record JAQFYC010004168.1, on the reverse strand, counting down.
CTGTTGTGCCTGTGGCTGTGGAGAGAATTTTTGGTTGGTCTGCGTCTGGTACCCTTGCTGCCCTTGCACTGCCCCTACTACATACTAGCTACTAGGGACGTAAACCTTTGAAAATTCCATTACCCCTGCCCTGATTTAAGCATTACGAATGGGACTCCCAACCCTATCATATCCGATATCGTTCCGTACATTATTATTATTATTATATGTATATTGAGCATTGAGCCGTATTACCTATAGTAATACTTTCGTTACACTTGATTTTTACATTGCCATTATTAAGTGGTCGTGAAACAAGTGGTCGTGAAACCACTTTATAAAAATAATTTATGTTTGTGTTTGTGTCTGTCTGTGTGTGCTGTAACTTTCAAACTGTTCAACTTTTTTGATTGATTTAAAGAAGTTGATAGAGTAGGTTCTAACGAAGAAGTGATTTAGTTTGAGAGCCAAATCGAACCACGGGTCATTGTTTTAGGTCAATTTGAAACCTGTTTCTGTTGACGAACAAATAAATATGGTATAATATGGTGTGTATTGTGCATACAAGCACATCGCCCATTGTGTGTGGGGATAATGCTCATATTATGTGACACTAGTGCCACAAACACGATTTGTTGACCCAATTATCCAATAACCTTTGCTACGTCCGTTTTGCAATGGTTTATTAAATTGTGCATATGTACGTAAATCATAGGTGCCTGTTTGAACTTAGTGTTACCAAAATTAAACTGACGCCGCAGAAGTAAGACCCGAACCCGACCCACCATACGATCGGGTAAAATAACCGATTTACGTCTCTATACTAGCCACCATGTTACTACTTAGCCTGCGTTGTGTTCCAGTTTATTCCAAGTGTGGAGGTTTTGAGTACCTTTAAATGTTCTGACTCTGACAGCTGAAATTAGAATTTGGGCAATATTTTTGTGGAACACATTTCTGCCGAAACTGCGGACTGCGGAGTCTGTTTCAAACTTTCAAAGCATCTGGTAAAGCTTGTACCAAACATGGGTTCCTGTGCTATGAAATCCAGAACCACAATTAGTCAAAATAGTAACGGAGATTTTAATATACAAGAACCCGCAATCGATAATCGTCAGCTAATTCAACTTATCGTTAGTAACCAATACGAGGGTAAGATATATGTTGGCCAAATACCTTCAAGGTTCATATAAATAGAATGGTGCATGCATACCAGTTCAAATTGTACTAATGGACGAATACCTGGATGCTGGATATCAATTTTATCTGGACTGAAATTTCATATCCAGTTATTTATTAGCTTTCGAGAAACCAATCATTCTTAAAGGAAACCATCCCTAGCGGCAACAAGTGACCCATAGGCTTGTGATTAATCATAGTTTTTACAGAAGCTTTATGTACTGATTCGTTTTGGCACTTGAATAAATATAAACTTAACTAACAACTAAACTGAACTTATGCATCAAAATGAAAATTGTCCAATCTGATTTATATGTATTTTATTGTGAACCCCCTCCCTAAAATTAATAATATAAATGTTTGTTTGTTTTAGGTGTCAAATGTCCAATATGTTGTAAACAAGTGTTGCCAGACGACATTGAAGTGCATCTTGTTATGTGCTTAACACGACCTAGAATTAACTACAATGGTAAGATTATTATAGTACAATATCTCATTAAATGTCCAGTGGCGAAACATACTGTGCAGGCAGGGTGGGCCCGTACCGTAATCGACGGAATAGTAGCCGTGGCATACAATTGTTTGAAGCCAAATATTTTCCTAAAAGAGATGCACATGGGCAGGGCATTATTTCGCCCATGGGTGCCATTAAAGTTTCAATGCAAAATTTTATCACATATAAGCAACTACGAGATCGTTACGTAACGATGCTTTGAGAATTTCAGCCTGGTTATCGTTTTTTGAGTATATTTCATGCCTTGAGTTATTTATTTGTATTATTTAACGATTTCTCAATTATCATTTTTACCAAAGAGCTGCATGAGGGTCGTACCAGTCGTACGACCCTAGCCTTCCTACATACACATACTATGGTAATTTCGGGGTATGACGGTGACGGTGCCTGAAAGCTTGAATTTCTGTTTGGTTATTTTGAGATACTTATGTTCGACTGTAATTCTGTAATACTTTATTTTAAAGTACGTATACTATGTAGAATATTGTTTGTAACTGAATTGTAACTGAAAACTTTTGCTTTGCAGAGGATAAATTGAGCGAGTCAAAAAACGAAGAATGTGTGATATGTCTTGAGGATTTAGACGCAGGAGACGTAATTGCCCGCCTGCCATGTCTATGTATCTACCATAAAGTATGCATTGACAAATGGTTTCAGGTCAACCGATCGTGTCCTGAACACCCCAACAACTAAATCCAGATATTTAATTGCTACTTTTTCACCTCGTAGGTTAGAAAAATAGTCAGTGAGAGCTCCGTTGTGTCTGTGTCAATGTAAATACATAAAATGTTTATTTACTGTAGAATATTTATAATTGTACAAACACGTTTTACTTTTTCACTCTTATTTTTTGTATCCTTGAACTGTATTTTCTAATCTGTCATATTATATGTGCCATTCGTGTAATGCAAGTCATCAACCTAAAAATATTCTCTACTTGTCGTGTCCTCTGACAGAGTTGATTAATTCCCTTCCCTGTACCTAAATACAATAATATTATATAATGCCTATACTTAGAGAATCAAACGCAATTTTATGTACCGTGTGTATTTAGTTCCTCTGTACCAATTACTCTCGCATGTTATATTAGTTGTACTAATCGTAAGTCATTTAGTTTGTGTGTGTGTGTGCGTACGGATAACCTAGCAATATTAGATCGACAAAAATATATAATAGCGTTTTGTTCAAGTTGTTTATTCAGCTGTCAAATAAATATTTTAATGCTCCGCAACACAGTACACCTTTGCACAGTTATGCGACAAATTATTTTTCATTAATTATAACATTTTCTCCCCAAAAGTCCATCTTCAGCATCTGTTTATTTTACCATACATTTTTACTCCTTAAGGGAAAGCTGGATTGCCGCCAGTTTTAGCCTGCCCACCTAGTGTGTGAGGCTGTTTTGTGTAATCGCAATGTGTCCCTGCGTGCATCCGTCCGAACGATAACTCAAGAACGCGTTGAATTAGGATGATGAAACTTGGTATATACATCATATCCTTATGGCGCCTAGGTAGCCAACTGAAAGTGACCAAAATCAGTCCACTGGAACCAGATATATGACTGATTATATTTTGTCTTCATTGTAATAGATAAAGGGGAAACGGGTGTTGAAACGTTGTCTTAATTTATGTACATTTTCTCACAATGCCCCAATTAGTTGGGGCATTGTGAGAAAGTAAATTTATCCTTGCATTGAAATCCGTTAACACAATTCAAAAATGTTGAACGGTGTAAAAGTTACAAAATATATAAACATATAAGCTGTACCCCCTGGGGTGGTCCTATTTGGACCATTTTCACGCCGGTCCGTCCTGTCATATCAATGAACATGTAAGCCAAGTTTGGTTAAAATCCGTCCAATACTTTAAACGTTAATTTGTATACGGACGGAGAGACGGACAGACGGATGGACATTACGAAAGCATATCCAGCTTCGCTGGTAATAAAGGATTATGGTAGTTATTGAGGAGCTTGTCTCCTTTATGGTTTTGTTTCATCTGTCCGTCTGTACGTCCGGTTGCGGTGTAACTCAAAAACGGTTTGCGATATCGACTTCAAATTTTCAAACTATTAAGGTTCCTCCGGTGACAGCAATGAAAAATGAAATGGGGTCACCGGGTTACTGACTTAGGTCAATTTGAAACATTGTCTGTCTGCCTGTCCGGCCGTCTGTCGGTCTGTCCGTCCGTCCAATGATGATCACATTAATGATTAGAATAGAATAAGAATGTAAAGAATTTGATGGCACTTGAATAAAACAGAATCAATCAAACAGAAATTATCACTGATGATCACTTTGATCACCATAAGGATTTCCGTATTGACAAGCTCCTTTCGTACAACGTTTACCTCGGTTTATTGGTATAAGAACTAACTTACCTGCATAATCAATAGACTTAATATGAAAATAATAAATAATTGTGACAATTTCCATTGCCCATATGTGAGTTTCTATAACAGAATTCATAATTTATTTATTAGTAGTGATTAGGTTTATTATAGAGAACAATGATAACTGTAATTGGTATGGCATGTATTTATTGATGCAGCTGTTTGTATGCAAAAGTGTCAACTTCTTGATGTGAATGAAAAAAGGTGTGATTTAACAAAAGGATATTGTATTGTATTAATTTTCTACAAGTCACAAGTATATAATATTTAGTATATGTGTTGTAAGATATTATTGTAATTGCGAAGGGGATGGTCATCAGGGCACTGTCAACGGCTAATTATTCGTGTACATCCTCTGTGTACGTGTTGTGTTGATTTATTTAGGCAAAAGTGGTACGCGGGGCTGTGGGGGGCAAAAGCGTGTTAGTTGTGGAGAGTGTGGAAGTAGGCACACTTTTGGAATGAGGCATCATCATATTGTTGTGCGATGGCTGAGATCCTGCTGCCCCCGCAGCGGCTCCCGGTCCTCCACTGGGTACCAAGGGGCCAACTGCGGACGCAGTTTCAGGACGAAGTAAATAATTTCGACTTTGTTGCAACTGCTGTAACTCATTCGTCTTGCTGGCAAATCGTCTGGAGATCAATTCAGGTAAATTCTCCAAATGCTCAGTCACTGCATTTATCTTTTCCTCGATAGACGTAAGGCGGTCTTCCAAATGATCTTGTCGCACAGAAAAGTCCGAAACCATCTCGTACACAGAGTTCTGCGTCTGTACAACCAGTCAAAAGATATTATATGTAACTAAATAGTAGTTGTCGTTTATTGATTCATATTGCCAGCTATAAATCGCATTACAGATTATAGACAACATGAATGTGTTACACGGATAAATTACGAATATGAAGTTATAGGTATATTAGTAGACGATACCTATAGTGTCATTATTCGTAACACTACTCTCTACTCTCATGAAAGTTAACTCAGATGAAGTTACAAAGATACATACAATTAGTAGATAGTCGTTTTTAAGAAAAACATATTAGGAAAGTGCATACTATGGAAATGGATACTTGTGACACATGTCTACATTATTCCACCTAATCATTCTCATTCATTCTTTCAAAATGTGTCCCCAATAAGACATAATCAGTCAGTACCTTATAATCCATTTTAATTAGTTTAAATGTTCATATATTAAAACCAAAAACTTCAAAGCTTTCAAAATCAGAAGGTACTAGTTACAAAAAAGTGCTCTAACTGTTTAGGAAGGTAGCTGGGTACTAACGAGGGAACGTTTACGATGGAGTTCGAAGACAGAAATCTCATAATATATTGTTTATTCTCCAGAACCTCTTAGCCCAATATCTGGATAATTACTTATTTTGACAGCGAATTGTCTTCAGACTCGGAATCCTCATGTCTGAATTGGCGGGATACAATATATTATGCCATTTCTGTCTCCGAGCTCCATCGGAAAACGTTTCCTCGTAAGTAATGCACGCCAGTATGCGTACACCTCTTATCTATGCAAAAAAATTACTTTTGCCATGTCGGTGATTGTGTTAGCGTTGTCCATCAGTTTCCTTTGGTCCATTTTGACTTTCCTTAGTCTTTGGAATCATACAAAAACGAAAACAAGTTAGTAAATTGTAGGGTAGAGGCATGAATAAGAGGTATGATGTATCATATTATTATTTTCCAAAGGTAATTACTTACGCGTAAATGGCAAGTAAAAATTTCCTTTGGTGCGCTCGAACCCGGGATGCGTTCACACGCTTCACAAGTTTGGTGTTCTTGTAAATTAGCCACGTCTCACGGAGAACATTGGCTGCTGAGTTTTTGAGCTGTAGGCAAAGATAACATAATATCTAGTTAAATACCTTCTCTGCTTTCTAATTTACTTTCACTCTCAGCCAACTGTGCAACTTTCGCTTACATACAATTAATTAAGCTCCTTTGTGATTAGTCTACTATTACTACATAGTTGTACTTTTGGGATATTTCAACTAACATAATTCTGAAAAAATTGCGCTTAAAAGTTTTATTGGCAGCTATTCATCTAATTACTAATTAGTTAGAGTACACTACAAAGAATATGTACTGAATTAACAGTGTTTTGGTTCAAAATATTCAGGGACTACGACAGACGTTGTACAACTTGTGGTTTATTGTATTACTTATATTGAATTATATAGATCCGATTTGCGTAATTAGCATTGGGCGGATAGTTGTTTAAAACACTTTTTCTGGTGACTACAAGAATAAAATCGCCAATGCTTTTGCCACTTTTTTAAGGTTTTAAAAAACGCACTATTCGCCCTATGGTAATTAGATATAGAGATATGCTTTTAGTATGGGTTATTGGAAAATACATGTACTGCGATCCCAATTCATTTAATGCCAATTAGTGGGGCGTTGTGGCTACCACAGTATGTTAGAGTTACTAGGGAAAAGGCCAAAATCTCAACACAGAGATGCCCGTCCAATTTCTATTAGTAAAGCGAGGTAGACACGGTAGCAGCATTTCAAATCCGTCAATTTAAGGGGCCATTGAAATGAAGAACTCACTCTTCTGTCTAATTGCTTTTCCATCATAATGATGTGAACTCTTTTCTCAGCTGGACTCATCGTGATTTTAGGAAGAAGAACAGCCACGACTAAAGCCATTGTCCCGTTCCCCTGTACAAATCCTCTTCTTTTACATTTTTAATACTTTATTAACCTCTTGACACCTTGTGTTGCCGTATTAGAAGACAGAGAGTGGACTTCACTGGTAACCATTTACTCATCGGACGGATGACCATTGCCCGCCCACCCATCCCACTCTATTCCCTTGCTCATTGTGCAACTATTTCGTCTATTATTATATTAAATGTTAAAACGAATCCAAAAATGCATAACCTTATGCGATTAGTGATTTAGCGCAATTTATTGCATAAGTTATAATATGCAGCACACCTAACTTTACTAGGCAGTTGACAGGCAACTTAGCACTTATCAACTCACATATATTAAGTGATATCAATTGGTTGTTATAGTGGGACTAGAGGGAGAAAGTTAAATTAACTCAACCATTTTTTATTTATAAAGCGATTTTGACAGTTATAAAAAACACAAAGTATTTTCTATTGAATTTTATTTTGCGTTTAGGTATTTACTTATGCATGCACGCAAATTATATGTAGTAGTAGTACATGCCAAAAGAAAATATTAGAAAGTCGAATACCGCAAGTGGCTAAGCTGTTATGAAGTTGGTTAAAACTTGTAGTAGTATGTATAATAATTTCTTTGGAGTTTATGGGTTTACTATCACAGTCCCAGAAAGTCTAACAAGGAATTTAGCTATTCCTAATTGTGATACATATTCGAAGCAAATAGGTTTAGTTTAGGTGATAGATACCCAACCCACTATGTGTGGTGTAAAAAAGTTGTTCTAAAAAGAAACAATTACTTTACTGTACGAAGTATTTAGCATTGGGAAGGAGAGTGATAATATTTACCTAACCTACAATTACACCATGTAAAGAGGTTTGTCAATTATGTCATTACCCGTTTTGTTAGTTGTGTGTCCATCATGAAATTATGGACGTGCTTCTCAGCTCTAGTGAGTTCCAATTTGCGAGACACGACTGCGACCAAGAGAGCAGTGCAACCGGCACCCTTCACACACACACACACCACCACAAAAACATCAAAATATTTAGTCAATCATTAATTACTCTAAAAATCAAATAGAAAAATAGAAATGGCCAATATTCTTTTATTTTGTACGTCCTTAATCTCTGTCCGTCTGTCTGTTTATAGCTATACATATACTTCAGTTGCATATAGGCATCCCTACTTCCTTAAAACTTGTATAAATATAAATGCATGTGTGAGTCAATATTGTGTGCCTATACCTCGATCTCAACCTCAACTACCTAATAAAATGCATCATCTATTCTAGTGCTCCACACTTTTACTACATAAATTATACCTAACAAGTATTCCTACACAGATATATTATGGGCTGAATGATTTTAAGCCTTTTACACAGCCATCATTGTAGCAAACGATAGCATAGGGGAAAAATCATCTCATCATATATGGAAATATTTCAAATTATCACCCTAGTCATACTAAAGTATTTGCAATTCAGTAGGTGACAGAACCAAGACGCGCTTCTATGTAAAAAATGAGAAAGAGCCAAACAAGTATCTCCATGGAATATGAAGGAGTCAAAGTAATTTTTTGTGTAAAAGAACTGAAACATGTTAACATAGAACTTCTTCTATATAAATAGATAGAATGTCTATATTTCTTTCTATGTAGAAACATTCTTTCACATAAATATACATGTACTTTATAAATGACGGCGACGTTATGTCCTTTTCCTGCTATAATTGTGCGTCACTAGCATCCCTATCCCATGGGTCAATTTAAGAATGTAATATAGACATTCAGCGATCGCTGGCACAATCTAAACCTCAGATAAAAGTTCACAAAAATGTGATTGCTTCAAAATCAGTATGCAGAAATAAGACTTTCTCACTGCTCGCTCACTAAAGAATATCTGACTGATAATTGGTATGGTTGTCATTTAAATGAGCACTCAGTATTTATGTTGCACAGAATTGTCCTGTCAGGAAAATGATCTTGCCTCTGGTAAATTAAATACGTAGAAGGGTTAACGGTTGACCTGACGCTGTGAGATTACTGAGGAATAAAATCTCCGTCTACAAAGTCTGAAAATGTAGGAGATATTCCAGTTCCGTAATTCCAATACAATAATTAAAATGGTGTGTCTACTGTCAACGCAATTTATTTATTAAGATAGATTTGAGTTAGTTAGGGACACTACAGAGACTATTATGGTTTATGGTGTGAGAGACCTACAGAAAAAGAGTACATAGGTAAGTACAAGTAAATAATTTATGCAGAATAAACAGGCCTTTCTTTGTGTAAGAAAAACTAATATAGTTGGTTAGGTACTTACATACTTAAAAGATTCGCAGTAATTTAGTAGAATGAAGCATAACATAATGAATATTAATTAGACAGAAGTCAGCATAAATGCAGCAGTGTTAATTTATCAAGTACGTACTAGATTGTCCACCCCGACTCATTTAAAATAATTGAAAGTGTAGTGACCAAATTAAACAAACTATCGACGAGTAAATGTTTACTGGAAGTCATCAATTTTCACTATGGCATTAATAGTGTGCTAAGAAAAATGGTGACTTGGAAGGAACAGTATTGATGAAAGATGGAGTAGGAAATAAGGTTCTAGGGCTTAAATCATAAAAATGTTGCAACACTTTTACTTACATAATTTTACAGGATTTTAGGATAAATATTTTATAAAAATCCCGTAATTTATACAGATATTCTTTAATTTGTAATAAAATAGACAGCTAAACAACTGTATGAGAATCCAATTATCTACGCTGAAATAGTGCCACTATTACTGCAGTAAGAAAATATATTATTATATGTACTATACTGCTGGATACAGTACGATATAGTAAAACAACTTGAATTTTATAATCGTATAATGTAGGTAAAGTAATAATAAAATGAATTAATCATAATATTTAAGTTACAAACATCTACATATCTGTATAATATCGATATTACATAATAACTACAGATATTTAGTAGGCCATAGGTACACAATAATTAAATAAGACGGAGGAGGCAGAGAGGAAGGCTAAATATTGGAATTGAATGTAAATGATGTAGTAGTATTACCATGATACCCGTAGTTACTGCAATACCCCGGCCGCAATACGTATTCGGAACTAATGAGTTCATTTAAAAATATATAGCAACGATTAACACGAGAAAACAGAGAAAGTTATTTATTATTATGCTAAGGTAAGTGTTTGAAGTTTGCCGATTTGATGGTAAGTTAGTAAGTAAGAAGCGATGAGGAGGAAACTGTAAAAAGAAGAGATTACCAATATCGCCATAGCCGACACTCAAAAAAGTTATTGCTATGAGCCACATGGAATTTAGGATGTTGGCGTGATCCTCGTCATGATATCTACAGAATATCCGTCCACATCAAACAACCTTACAATACAACTCTTTCTTAAGTTAAGTATTATATTATTTTATATCCTCTCAAAGGGATAAGATCACTTTTATAGTAAGTTTATTTAAAACTACTGTAATAATAATGTTAATAAACTATTAGTACAGTGTACTTAGGTTGCAATAGGTAGTAATAGTAATTGTACAGTATAATAATATGTAAATACTGTAGCATTAATTATTAAGGCAAGGCTAGAAAAAATTTGCTTCACATGCTTGGCACTAATGCTACTCGTGGTTATTTATATTTATAATGTTCTGATTACGATACGATCATCAGTTACGTACGTAACTTTACTGCTACATAATATTATGTTAGTATGTCAATCCAGAATAAGTATTAGAGGGAAGTTTAGTGAGAAAGGATGAGGAGGGAGTAGAAGTTGAGGTTAATTCAGGTTTAATTTAGCCCTCTTCAAAATAGGTAGGAATAGGTATAATAAAATTCTTTGCTTATTATTATGCTTAGCTTTGCAGTACTTTTCTTGGTGAGAATGGGAAATCAAAAACGCACCAACCAGCCCCCGGCCCTCCATGCCAAAATTAAAGGGCTAATATTAATATTGCCGTTACGCGACAGAGTTTTTGACTTAAATTCCATCAGAAGCGTATTTGCTCTTTTCAGTCAGTTGATGCTTCAAAGGCTTCATGTAAGTAATTGTCAACTTTAACTTTTTACAGTAAACCTTGTATCAATAAAGCTAAAGAGTTTCTCTCCAACTGTGTATGTACTTACCAATCAGATAAACTACTACCAAACCAACTCATACCACTTATGTGTAGTAAATACTTTACCTTAATACGAATTTAGTATATCTTGCTTATTAAGAAAAGGTACAGGAAATTTCTTAAAGGGGATAGTGAAATATTTATTTAGTTTCACCATAATCACTGTACATTAACTATTTAAGGACTTCTTTATGTTGTGTACTTAAATAATACAGTATAGGTACTAGTAAAATATATGGTAGAAGAATCGTGTTGTGTTGTGGTCGTGGTAGAGTATCCGCCGTTTATGGGAATCAAGTATTTTGCAATTTGTAACTCTCAATTTTCGAATTCAATTTCAATATTGCTTTACCAGAGAGCGCAATATCTCTCAATTATCTACGAATTCAGGTTGTGAATTACGAACATACGCACCTTACCTACATTACGAATGCGTCTCAAGTAGTATTATAGGTACTTATACATATTCACATAGCTTATGCACAGAGTGCGAGTGGCTTGTAATAAACAAAAATGTCAACTCTAAAATGTGCAACATGATTTGTTGTACTATTTATAAATTGATTAAATGTGCACATCATTCACATGCAATTGCTTTGCTCATTGTAAATAGCTATAAGGAGGAATTAATTTTTATAGCCTTGTGCCAGTACATTGCATATTTATTTATTTAGTTGCATTGAAAAAATAATCTGAGAAGGTAACACCGTCACCTGACCCCATCGATATGGAGATGACACTATCCTTCCTAAACTAATTGAAGTATGCATATTTCATATCTGTAATCCATTTTCTGCACAAATGAAAACTTTTTGAGATACCTAATGGTTTTTCATTAAAACTTTTTGCAATATTATGTTGCCTCGATTTTTTACGTTTTCCTTTCTTGCAACTACCCTAGTCACTCATCCAGGAATAGCACATACTGCATGCAAGTCTCCAGACCTTGGAGTTCCACAATCTCAAAAAGTCTTCATTTGTGCAGAAAATGGATTACAATATGAAATCAACTCAACTAGTTTAAGAAGAATAGTGTCATCTCCAGATCGATGGGGTCATGTGACGGTATTACCTTGTGAATTTAGTAAATTTATAAGTAATTGCATATAACGATGATATACATAGAAATGATAATAAAACATATGTATGCATATTTTAGTATGTGAGTCTTATATATCTAGAATGGAAGAGATCAGCATTTAGTGAAAGGTTTTCTCATTGCCCGTCTTAAGTATTTTACAGAGTGAGTTAAGAGTACCAGTACATGTCGTACCAGTACCTAGTATAGTACCTACCTAATGAATTTGCTCGATAATTGTGGTGTGCGATATCAGTAGGAAATACTTCAGAAACTATTACACTGTGCATGCATAGCTACGCGAGAACAGAACTCGGATTATAAACAGAAGAATTTCCCAACCATTAGAAACATTTGATGGACGACACTGATTGAACACTAAAGAACTAAAGATTCTAAACACCCTCGGTAAATTAGTACGTATCATCTAAGTAGGTATTAATTTGTAGTCTATGCATATGCAAATTGGGTAAGCCTATTAAAGCCCCGGCTGGACTATTATTTTAAATCAGACTGATTAACCAATATTGTAGAAATATAATGACTTGCTCTTTACTCTAATTGTGTTGTGTATTCTGACTCCATATTATATTCCTCTCCCGGATAAAAGCGCAGATGATACATAAGCATACCTTTGTTTTATGTAATGGAGACTGGAGACTACCTACCGATATTACCCTATTTAGCCAGGTATTAAAATTCGATATTTCGATGTAAATTACTTTTAGTGTGTTGTGCAATATTGTGTCTAAGAGTAGTCAGGTCAATAAATGATTTATTACTCGTTAGTTAGCATAACTTACCATCATACCACAAGCTACGCAAATACCCCGTCCGCAATAAGTGTTCGGAACTAATTTGGTAATTTAAAAAATATTTCAATTATTTCAGCAATCATAATTAAATAAATGTAGACACATACTATTAGGTAGTTACATAAAGACAATAGTTCTCATACTAAATACTAAGTGGGGTTTATCATCATACTATAAGTATGCATGTACATATATCTCACAATACAATTCTATTCTACTTACTAACAATAAATATTCCTTAGATTAACTTAAGAATGAAAGGTATTTACCCAGATCTCCGTAGCCGACGCATAGAAAAGTAATTGCAATCAACCACATGGAATTGAGAAGATTTGCATGATCTGGGTCATGGTTCCTGCATACAGTAAACACATACAAGAATTTTCAACATTCTCTCACCTCAACTTTCAAATCAATTATTTCCTAAGCCTAACGGAAATTATTAGCTATATAGGTCTTCGTCCATTTTAGTAATAAAGTAGTAATGTACTTTCTCCATAAATCCTACATTGTATTTATTTCATCATTCTACTGTACAATTCTCCAGATCCAGAATGGTGGCTTCAAACTTTCAAGTCTGCATGTGTAGAAAGTACATGTATCAAAAAATATTAAGGTATAGCACAAGACTTGGATTAAATTAAGCGAAAATCTCCACAGAAATATAAGTCATATGTCCTCCTTTTGCCTACCAGACCAGAAGTACTTATACGTATCCGTAATTTCTGCATATTTAATGAGCTTCTGTAGAGGTATTGACCCTTTATATTCTTGTCCTTCCGCCACCCTGTTTAATTGACATTTCTAAGAAGTTTACTAACAACTCATCGTAAGCTATTATCTGTATTTATTCAGTAGGCCCTACTATAAGGCATGCCTATGCAGGGAACATATTATTATCATGAGTTTGTTGTGAGTTAATTCTGTATAGAATTTGACAGGCAAAGGAATGTTAAGTTAAAAAATTCATGATCAACTTACATCGAGAAGCTAGAACTAGATATTTACTTAGAGGAAATATTGATTGACATGGACATAAATAGACAGAGAAAACACGGAACACACGCTATGCACTATGTACAGACATACACGAACATATTTACAGACTGTTCAGCCCTAAATAACAACGCAAGTTGGATAAACTATAAAATAAGTACATGCTTATACTATATTATTAAAAATATTACACTATCGATGACACCACAAGTGCATTGAAGTACTTGTAAAGGCTTTAGGTAGACTGAGCAATATTTATGTAGGTAAGTATCTTATTTAAATATGTATTTCTAGTTGTGCACAAGACGATCTATCCACGTAAGTTATAAAATACAACACAACACTGTGAAGTCTAAATATAAATACTAAAGGTACGCTAATTGACAGCTACTGCCAATATAATTGTACGTACGTTGCCTAAAAATTGACCTTACTATTATTTAAATCGGTCAACTAAATCAACTACTTTTCTAGGTGCCCAACCTACGACAAGTCACAATTTTATTGTAAATGCAATAATTTTATTTAACAAGGATACCACCAGCACAATGCGTTGACATAAATAGATTAAATAGCATACAGAGAAATGGGAAATGACGAATAAGAGCGAGGCAATATTGAGCACAAAAAGAGCAGAGCTGCAGATCACAGACTAGACCACACAACACAAAAGATTTTGATAAACTGTACGTACATGTGTCGTAGTCAAATCGACCAATCCGTCAATAGACCGAAGGGAAGTCCGATAGTTATTAATCGTCATTTTTAACATATTCAACCATTGCCAGTTTTTTTCTGCTTAAGCTTAGAGTGACCCTTTATAACTTTCTTTACTACAATGACCATACAGATGCAAAAAACTAGATCATTTATTCCATAATTTGTGAGTTTAAGGTGCTTTCTAAAGTGTTAGGTCTACAGGCTTAGGTCAATCGACCGATTGGACGTAACGGTTCATTGGACTACGACACATACACAGTAGGTTACGTTTATTAATCGACTCGAGCATATGAACATACCTATACCACGACAATGGATGGACTCAAATTTTGTGAAAGTTTTAATGGAGATTTCATGTAAAAAGGGAAAGCACACATTTGCAATTACTAGATACGTTGTACCAGCATACACTAATGCTATACTATACATGATATATGGTAATACACTTGGTATTAGATGGAAGGAAGCTACCTTAAATTCAAAACAACAGTAATAAAAATCTTCAGCTAATTTTTTGACTAAGCTACACGTTGGAATTCAACCGTACCATAACTGAATTGCGTTTTGGCATTTTAAATAACAGAAACTTCTTTGCTTTTTGACTTTCCTGTTGACCAGATTAGGGGGAGTTGGTACTAACAAATACTAGGACTGGTAAAATTATTATGTCGCACCTGATCCCTTATCCGGTCATTAAATTGGATAAAATATTTAAACAATAACTGAGAAACGAAAGACAAAAACTAAAGGAGCGATGCATAAAAATGAATGCAAGCAAAAGTGCTATAAGTGAACAGTGAATTCAGTGAAAGGAACATTTCATTTAAAATGTTCTCAACAGCTCCGTCATTCCTGTACTACGGATAATATTTGTGTAAATTGGACAAAACAAAAGCATCATTGGAGCATCATTGCATGGCATTGAATAAGTGCTGAGGTTTGCAAAGGATATTTAGCTAATTACCTGCGTATATTGAAAACACATCTTTAACTGATAAACCTTAATTGGGAAAATCTCATATTTTGCGAAAGTACAGATGAATCTCAGATGGTGAGCGATGATATTTTAGTATATTTTTGAGACGTATGCCCATACACATATATGTATGCTCAAGATGGTAGAAATTACTAAATCAAAATGAAGAATAGGCCAAATGTGCTAGCATACTTTTAAACATTACAGTAGCTGCAGATAAGTAGCATAGAATAAGTAAATAAACGAATACATAAATATAATATTAAATGAAAAGTCGAAGAAGTGCGTTAATGAGGATTGAAATTGGATTGTTTAAAGATTGGAAATGACGAAAGTGATGAGGGATGAGGAAGATGAATTAAAATAAGTACCACAAGGAAATTAATTGAAAAAAGGTTTGCAGTATGTCGGACGTCGGGGATTATTGCACTACTTCGTTATGAAAGAGAAAGTATAACTTATGTAGTGATAATATGACAAGGGCAGCAACACAAGAGAGGTAGAGAGATTGTATAATGAATGAGAGAGACGCTTACTACAAGAGCACAACAACAATACATAAAACAGAGAACATAGAGGCAGACATTCAGACAGACAGACAGAAAGACAGACCAACTAACACTGAATAAGTAAAGAGGATGTAGAGAGAGATAAGACGGCACTAAATATTTAGATAACAATAGTAATAATGTCTGGTAAATGCGGTGAGTGGGACAGGCAGGCGGAGCAAGTATAAGTCAAGTCACTGCACAGCCTTACAGTCACAGTGTCTTACTTATTTATTTACTTTAGAAGACAAGGAACAGAAAAAGAGAAAGTTGTAGCAATCAAGCAGCGAGGCTGCTGTCTGCTGCACAGAGAGCAGTCCAACATATTTACGCAAATATATTATGAAGCTCACAGAGTTTCGAAAGAACCAACCAGAATAAAAAATATTGGGAAGCTCGCTTTCGTCTTGAGGATTATTTTAAAATTATAAAATATTACGTAACTGCTCTGCACTCCAGTAGCCTCCGTCCACCCCTCCCTAACTCCCTACTTATATTCATACACTCACTTCAAAACTCTATTATCTACATACACACTCTATAGTAACTATATGCTACCTAGACCTACTAAGTAATTCGGTAGGTATGTCATATGGCTAATAAATAATAAAAGTACATCATAATATAGCAGCATGTTAGAATTATGTTGTTACGTATTGTAGTACGTGTGATAGTAGGTACTACGTACGTAACTGCTTAATAGTTAAATCACCCGTGTCTCCGTCTCCTATTCCTGCCAATTTTGGATCCCTGGCTCAACTATTCTCAAGAAAGCTACACTTTGGGAAGTACAAATCAATAAATTCCTCTAGTACTAGTGATCATAATTTCGGATCGAAACGATAGATTTCTATGACGATAAACTTCGACCGATAATTTATCGTTTTCG
>JAQFYC010004167.1:0-18076 GCA_034694165.1 Tomocerus mixtus | reverse complement strand
ATGGAAAGGAGGTTATGCTGTGGAGTTTCACAAATTTTTTGGGTTTTTGGGTTTGGGTTTGGGTCTAACTTCACACGAATGGTTTGCACGCCGCTGAAATATTTCCAAGGAAAACATTAATATACATTCAGAGACACTCTTCTGAACAACTTCCAATTTGTCGGTAAAATCAGCCAGCTGATCAGCTGACTCTAAACAGTGACTGCAAAAATGTGTGCTTCCTAGGGTCACATTTGTCGTAATTGCTGGGTGCAAATATTTTGAACAAGTTTCGTACAATTTGTGAAGATGATAAGATCGTCTGTCAACATTCAGGTCAACTTCGTTAAAACAAATTGAACATGTACCAATTCTGGTCCAATTCGAGTTCTTTTCACTATTATCGCTATCGGTACAGTTTGTGTTGAAATACATTTTTGGTTAAAATTATTTAGACTATAAGTAAAAACCAATACAAAATCACTTTTTTAAATTGTTACTTACAAATTTTAGAAAGATTTACCTAAATGAACTACAGAATAAATCTTATTCATATGTCATAACTTTAACTCTGCTTGGCAAAAAAGTTCAGATAGCTGGGTTGACAGGGTTTTAAATTGATTTATTTGTCGCGCTAGAATCATTCCTTCAGATGCTCTTTGATACACAGAGCCCTTATATTATGGCTAAGGACACTAAGAAGCCGGGTTCAGCTAAATAGGTAATGATCACACCGGGGTGCATATATAATAAAACTACTATAATCTCTCTTTGCTCCTGAGATTTCGTGAGAATTCAATGCTATATGTTTCTAAAAGCATTTAAACAATGTTTTTCAAAAATATATCTTAATTAATGACACTGTTTAACTTAACTACTTTGTTACATCCGTTTGTCAATTTATTATGCAAATTAATATATTCTTACATAATGTGTAATGTCCATATAGAGTGGAGTTTGTTAATAGTCTCATATAATAGGAATTGCAAGACTCCAAAAACAAAGCTATTATAACTTTTTTATGACGTCCAACCGTTTTTAGCGTGCAAAACCCAAAAAATTGGAAAACTCCTCATGATAATCTCATTTCTACTTTTTATGTTCGAAATACACCAAATGCATAGGGAAATCTCGATTAGCCATCAAAAGGGTAAAGCCTTTCCTTCATATACAATTTCGATGCCCGTCTGACGCGACGTCCTGGCACGCTACTTGGGACGCAAACAAATATGCGTGTAATATCCCAGTGACATGCATATTTTCCTAATGTTGAGACAAATTCAACTAGTTCAATTAAAAAGGTGCAATGCGCAATGCATGGAAATTGGAGTCATGCGCACTAGTCATTTTTGAGTGGCTGTCGCGATTGGCTGTATCATGCTGGCAGGAAGTTTTTACGCCTCTACAGGCTTTTCAATATTGTCTATTCAGCCCCAGTTCGGCTACACCTTTTCGTTGTTTATATTTCACACTTATACGTTTCACGTGATTTGATGTATGAAATTCGCCCATATCTGGATGCATTCAGATTGGAAATGAAGAATAGAGTCAACACAGTAGATTTATTGCCTGCATGGCAGCGTACTTTGCACCTTTTTCTTGCATCGTTATTGTAAATGAAGGAAGAGCTTAAGATAAGGAAAATTCCAACATTTTTGGAAATCAATAGTTCTGATGTGATACATTTTGGCAAACTATATTTTTATATCATTGCGAATGGGACTCGATATGGCTAACTGCACTACGCAAGCATCATCGTGTTTTTCTATTTAATAATACATCATTCGAGACTGCAGACTCCTGCTTCGAAAAGCGTAAGCACACACCTAATAAATTAAGAGTGTCTTTACAACATAATACCAGTACTATTAGCAAAGATATTTTTTTTTAATATTTTAAAATCGTTTGCAAAAAGAGAAAGATTTCCAAAAAGTAAAATATTATCAAAGTGGTAGGATCAAAATTTCCCATTTTTTAAAAATATTTCTAAAATATAGTTCGTCTACATTGTAGTAGCAGCTTAACATTTTTTATTACAATTTCAGTATATATTGGGTGAATTTGATATCTATCTCAGGTTCAACTTGGCCCATCAAATTATTTTATTCAACAAAAATTAAAAATATCTTAGCGGACACGGAAATTGCAGGAAACTCGATCGATGGACCTTAAAGATGTAGAATTAAAATTACGTAGGTCGCTAACAAATAAAATAAATAATTTAAGAACTAGCAGGTAACTTAAGATCGGTAGACCTTTGTGCGTGCCAGCAAATCCGTATCTTTCCCACACTACAATATCTTAATCCTTTGGGTTCCAGAGCCAGCCAGAGCACACTATATTAGCTGTAATCCTCCTTACCACGTAATCTACGTAATTGTACAACTTAGATTAAATAAATTTTTTACATACAGTATTCGAAAATAAGAACGAGGCTCACTATTTTAACATTTTTAACTTTATAATGAAATACCTTAAATGTGTAAAATAACTAATTGTACGTATAGCTGTACTCAAAACTAAGAGCAAAACAAACAGCGGAAACTAACACAAACTAATATACAATGCCATAAATAATATCTTCTAAATGACAAATTATTTTAATAATCCTAATGTAAAATTTAACGTGAAACATGTATTGGGCGGGCGGGGACTTTGATCAATAAACCTTATACAATATTCATATAAGTACAACGAGTTATATATCGTTCTTAGTATATTATCAAATACAGCTATTTATGCTTAAGGTCAATTATTATTATCAATAATAATTGACCTTCGATAATTCAAAGTGAGTTAGGAATCTAAAATACATCAATGTCAAACCTTGGCGAAGAAAGAGAGGATAAGGACGTTAGATATTCACTATTCACGACTAAATTGTTACAATGGCGTTTCTCAATAACATAAAATTCCTTAGGGCATCAATTTCCTTGTTACTAAATTTGAAAAGTCGCACATATGCGTTTACAAGCCCAGCTGCAGAAGGTTTGAAAGATGGGGAAAATAATATTTCCTGGCTCGGATACTACGTAAACATTGGATGTAACAATGGATTGCTGCCCCTTTCTTGGGACAATTCCTCGCGCAAATTTTCCGCGTGCAAGACCCAAAAAATTGTAAAATTCCTCATGATAATTGCATTCCTACTTTTAATTTTCGAAATACACCAAATGCATAGGGAAATCTCGATGAGCCTTCAAATCGGTACTGGGATCGCCATGATATACATATGGATTTCTGGCTACATTATAATGATTACTTCCCTTGCGACTGTTCAATTGAAAACTCAAGAACTGAGCACGATGTTGAACTGTTTGCAAATGAACATAACTATCACAGGTAAGGAAATTATACACACACCTGGACTTTTCATATTATTTCAATGCCGAACTGAATATTATAGTAATTGATATGGTTTTAAATTAGATGCTTCTGAAAGGAGCCGAAAGTTGGCAATAATGGAAACACTGATATCCAAAATCTTCGTTCCTTATTTGAGCACAGTGATCTTAGTTATGGTAATAATCAATACTACACTTAAAGGGCCACACCAATTGGCGTCTGCGTTTCCAAGTGACAATAGATTGATGAAGTACCTTCTTCTTCTGATTCAAATTGGAACATCGTTTGGTGGATTTTTTGCAACGATAAATTTATACATTTGGATATTACTCTACATTCTCCGCAATCACAACTATCTAAATTATATCAGGTATCCTTTTAACACATTCTATTCTATTTTACTTTTAGATATTTAGTATTTCCAAAGAAACTGAGCTGTCCTGCCGAGGAAACAAATCCCAAATGTAGTTTTAGTGCTCCCCACCCCTAATGTCATTTACCTTCATCTATCCTACAAAATTACTACCGCTCTATACAGATATACATGCATATTAAATGTAATTGAATTAATTAATTGATCTGTTTGAAATGATCAATACCAATACCTATCAATATAGAAATGCATTTGTACTGTACAGTTTGTAGCATTCTTAATGTTAAACAAGATAAGTAAATAAGGATAGTTGCCTTTACCGTTTTTTGCTAAACAGACCGTAGGGGTCAAAATAGTTAAATTAATTGACCCAGCTTTGTGTTGACTTTAAATTGTATTTTTTCAGAAACAAAGAAAGCAGCCTAAGCAAACAAATTCAGGCCTACAACAAATTGTGGATTTTGAACACAATCTTCAACGATTGCTTCATTCCAGTATTTCTACCATTCATCATTATTCTACTCTCCGCAGTAGGATTAATTATGAGCTTCTGCTCCATTCGGCTATACAAAATTGTTTCTGCAGATATTCTACTTATACTTATAGCATCAACTATACTATGTATAATATCTGTAACGATAATGTTAATTGGATTTGCTATTCCATGGCAATTGTCAAACAACTTGTTAGACACAATGAAATCAAAATTATCAGGGAGTAACAAACTAACTCGAAAGGAGCTGAAGACTCTCCGAGGATATGGGATTCGAGTGGGGCCAATAAAGGCTGTAAAATATGAAAGAATTTTTGATTTCTACGAAAGAATGCTCTCGGCATTGGTAACCTTGCTAATAATGACGATTAAAAACTAGAATATTTTAGAGTAATTATAAGTAGGTACCTAGTAGGTTGGTAAAATTCTTTATTGTGCTTATTTAGATTCCGAATCCATACACACAAAAGCTTTTTATATTGAAAAAATGCATAATTGCAATTGTACTTGTAATAATAATAATTGTAATTCTTTCTTAATTTAACAAATAATTTATATTTATTTAGACTAATCTAACAATTATAGTTCTATAGTAGTTTAGGGTAATTATATTGCATTGCTGTTTGGTAGTTATTATGCAGCTTTCGTGTCCTATGCAAATAAATGAAATATTACAATTTCAACATATGTACTAAAATAAACATTTGCACAATTACCATTTTAATTAAACGTAAACATAAAAATAAATTAACATATACAATTACTAATTTATTTATTTATCGGGTTTATTGCTTCTTCGGGAAAAATCCAGTAGAACAAGAACATGACTAGGTATAATTTTAACAAAAATCTCAATGTATGTCACGTATTTGAATTTTGAATATACCTAAATACTAGGGACTGTATGCCAATGCAATAGATCAATTCAAGCACCTATCCAATTACCTTTCGTATCATCTTCATCCTCAAATACGAAATGAATGAGTGATCAATAAGCAGCGTTAAAAATATATAATGAATTTCACAAAAAGTTGCGTAAATGCAACAATTGACCTCTATCACTTTGGCAAATTAGCATTATTGCATTAATTATCCCAAAGCAACAAACGCACTGCAGATTTCCAAGAAGCAGTATTTGTACTGGTGGTTGATTGGTAAGGACTACTTGTTGACTCACACCGTTGTTGTAGTGAATGTAAGTCATGGCTCATGGCCAAGGACCATTGCGCAATAATTAATGGGAATCTTTACAAATAACACTTAAATATTACAGAGCTCAGTGTTGATGTAACTTTTAGTGAGGTGACTTCGATCTCTCTACTCTCTACTACATACTTATTACACCGTTAAAACAAATAGGAGAATGAAGTTCACTTTCTTTCTAAGCTTTTTTGTAATTTATTACACGTCTATTGTTAATGGACAGTGTAAAAGTAAGTTGAAATAAATTGCTATTTTGGAAAATTTAATTGCTAAAAATTTGCAAATTGGGAAAACTGGTTGATTTTCAAAAAAGTGTAAGTGGTATTTGGCTCACTGTTTATTTTGAAATGATTTTCTGAATTTAGAAGGAAATCTCGTCCGTTTTGGTCGGGGGAATTACATGTTCTCATGGGAGAATGCGGCGACACAAGGGCAAGAGTTGGATTGGGGTGGTGCTCAATCAACTTGTAGGCAGTATTGCATGAATCTCGTCAGTTTGGAGTCACCCGAAGAGAATAATTTTGTTAAGGTGAGTCTTTTGAAAGGTTTTACTATGGATTGCGGGTATTTAATAAAGTGGAAATTTTAGCAAAAAATGGCGGCATCTCGTAAACGTTTTATTTGGACGAGTGGAAGGAAAAATGAAAAAGACGGATGGTTCTGGTCGGGAAGTGGAGTTAGAATTGCAAGAGGGGATTGGAGTCATACTGGAGGGGCTGGAATACGTCAACCTGATAATAGGGAAAATACCCGAGGTCTTGTTGGCTATATGGTTAGAATTTTTTCAAAAAAATTAGGAAATATACGAAAGAAACTTTAGTCACATAAAAACTTAATATTTTTTACATTTTTCCCACAGGGTAATGAGGAATCTTGTCTCGCAATTTTCAATAATTTCTACAGCGACGGAATCAAATGGCATGATGTTGCTTGCTATCACCAAAAACCTTTTGTGTGCGAAGTCTAATGGAGAAGAGTTCAAAACATTTTTTTTATTATTTGATACTATGTACAAATTCAATTATTAATTATCAATTATGTTATCAAGACAATAATATATATTAGCAGGTAGTTATGCTGAAATTTTAGAGCATCAAAATGTGCATTTGAACTAAATTGATGTATTGAAATTAAAGGATTCGAAATTTAACTATTCTTCATCTTGTTTGGTTGGGGAGATACTTTTACGATACTGTAAATATATAACTTTTAAAACGTGGAATTACGTAAATGATTTGGCTTGGTTAATAATTTCCTATGTAGATTATATGCATATTAAGTAAGCGAGACATCTTCTACGTATGCTTTGACATTTTATGCCTTTGCTATTAATTAAAGATGTTCTAAAGGCAGTGAAAGTTCTATAGGTATTAATGAATCGAGCCGCATTCTTTAAAAATCGTCAGGGTCAGCAAAAAGTGTTCTGAATTGAATATGTGTTAGTATATATTCCTCTGATTATATTTATAATGGACTAGGTATATTTTAAAAACATAATTAGAACAACTAAAATAAAATTGTTTTCATTTGTCATTGCTTGTTGTAGACTACAACATAAATAAACCAGTCTAATAAGTACATTAAAAATATTACACACATTCACATTATTTATAAGGTAATAGTATTTGATTTTGGCCAATAACTACCACTACATGTACATAATAGTAATGCATGCATTAATGTGTTAATTGACAATGCATTTGCCATTATGGCATGTATCATATTGTACCAACGTAAAGTTATATAAAAAAATTGCCCGCCCGAGGGATATTTTTACTTATTAGTGGCTAAACCAGACACGACCCACAGCGACAAAGCACACAAAGGTTACTGAGAAAGGCCCCCTCTCCAATATATAGGGCATACCCGATCAAAATCCATTGGTGACAACCTCTAGATATAATAGATTCTTCTTTTTTTCGACAAAAATTAGCAATGAGTTAAAAAGTAGCATCGTGTGCAAAATGTTGAATGGCATACTTCTACTGACCTTCAAATATCCATTTATATATATTAATTTAAGGATTTTTTTTCACATACTAAGTTTTGAATTCAATTAATTCTAGGGACTAGGGGCCAGGTTGATTTTCTCAAAATATCAATGGAGAATTAATTTACTAATGGTTTTTGCTATCTTTGTACTTTATAGCCAGTCTTCCAGAAAACTGACGATGAAGGAGCCAATTAAGAATTTAATTTTTCTGCTGTTGGTTAATTGGAGCTACTCCGTAGAGTGGCCAGCAACAAAAGCAAAACTGAAGGACTTGCGAACTTCCTTTGGGATCCGTTCTGAAATCATGCTTCAATATTATAGACAGAAAGAATCGCCCAACGTCTTTCAGAAATTTTATCAAAAATTCTATCCTGAGGGATTCGATGCCGCTTTGAAGCAGGATTGCTCACTGAATGCGGCGGCCTACGTTAATACCGGAGCCCGCGGAATGGTGCAGGGCAACATTGTTAACTGCACCTTTTCAGAGGAATATTTATGCAGAAGTCATATCATCAAATTCTGACTCGTTCGACATTGATTTAAATGCTACATTTTTCATGATGACAATCAGATCTTTCCAAAATGGTAAAGGAGAATCGTGCAAATTAAATCTCGTGGGATATGCGAAAGAAAATAGGATCATTGTAGCATATAACTGCAAGGCTAGTAAGTGCAATCCTATCCCCGTCGGGGATAATATTAAAAAATACTATTTGGGATTCAATGCCACGTATTATAATCCAATTATGGTAGAAAAAGGCTTTCATCCCAGTTATCAATGTATGGAAGCAATTGTGACTAATCAATCCAAAAAAGATATAGAAGATGACTGCGACTTTGATTGTCACGATGATGAAGATGAACAGATTCATTCACGTCAACGGGTAGAATTATGAAAGACACCCGCATACAGGCTTTTACTACCTTCTTCATGTTCTGTACATTTGAACATTAAATATTGAAATGCTATTTTCAAGTTACTCATGCACTTTAAATGCATCAATTAGTGATTTAAATATTAAGCTCCCAAATACAATAGGGATATATGAAAGGAAAATGTGTGTGTGTATGTGCCAATAGAAATCTAACTTTTAAATATCGGTTTACTACAATTTTCTATTTCATTATTAAACACAATCGTAAATAATACAATTTGCTCAATGTGAGTGAATCGTAAATAATACAATTTGCTCAATGTGAGTGAATCGTAAATAATACAATTTGCTCAATGTGAGTGAATCATTGTAATATTATATAAAAATTGGTGATGTTGATGTCATACCAATAAATTACATTGTATTTTATACTAAATCGGTGAACGGAACGGTGCAGTGTTAAAATTATTGGACGAGTATCATAAAAAGTAAAGAATCATAACCATGGTACATGCAACATGCATAAAACAGTAATTCTTAATAAACGGATGTCACCATTCCTCATAATTAATAAGAATTCGCTATTTTGAATAAAACTAATTCGATATGGAACACTTTCAAGTATATAATACATGTTTCCAAATTTCATTACTTTGGTGTATGTTTTCTAAATTTGTGGATGTGTAAATAATCTTTCCTGAAGAAAGACTCCCCACAAGTTTCGCAGACGTAGGTGTTATTCTTATTGTGGCCCTCTTGATGTTTCCTTAGACTGTCCACCAACTGGTATACTTTTCCACAGTCAGGATACTCACATTTGAAAGTTTGTTTGTTTTCTTCATGGGATAGGGAATGTCGGACTAGATTCTTTTTGTCGTAGAATCCTTTACTGCATATCTCGCAAAGAAAATTCTTTTCTAACTCCGCCCGATGTTGTTTGCAGTGCTCTCTGTATTTATCTTCTGCAGTAAATTCCTCTCTGCATGCTCTGCATTTGTATTTGAGTTTAAACTCATTATAGTGCCCTTTTAAGTGGGCTTTGTACTGCTCCGTGCAATTAAACGACTGGGAACACTTTCGACATTTAAAGGAATTTTTAACTAGATGAATTATTTTGTCTTTCGTGCTTGCAAAGTTCAATCTTCTTAATGGTGTCACCGTAGCTTTGCAAAACTCACAATATAAATCCTCGATGGGTTCGTTGTGAAATTTTTCGCTGTGAGTTTTAAATGTCCCCTCAGACGAAAAATACTGTTCGCAAATGTCACAAAAGAACTGAGTGACGAATGTTTCTTCATTATCTACTGGTTTAGATGTTTTGTGGACACCTTTTAGATGCTTCATCAAAAAATGTCGGCTTTTGAATCCTTTTTGGCAAATAGTGCACCATTGATTGGCAACAACGTGCACCCTTTGTAGATGCTTTCGCAATTCGAAAGGTCCTTTGCACTTTCTGTCACAAATGTTACAAATACTACTTTCCTCAGGAGCAGAATGGAATTTTTCGTGCATTACTAAGGAATAACTGACTCTGAATTTCATTTGACAGCCCGTGAATTTACAGGCAAATGGTTTGTAGTCTGGGTGAATCTTGATGTGTATTCTAAAGAGGCGGAGTCGCATTGGTTTCAAATTGTCCCCGCAGATTTCACAAGAGTACAGTTTGCGTGGGGGTCTTCCTAATGTTTTATTAGTCTTCGTATTCTTTAGTTTTGGTGTAGCTAGCCTCTTCCGTTTCTTGGAAACAATCCTCGTTTTTAATTTTCTTTTACTGTCATATCTGTAAAGAACATTGTAAAATTATACGTGATTTTATTTAATCAAATAAAATCAAAATGGGGTTACCTCTGAACTCGGGAATATTTATTTCAAATAAAAAGGAAGACGAGAAAAATATTTTCTTCATTACACCAGATTTCGCACACTTCTGATTTCTTTATTGCGATTTTTAATAGCAAATTCTATCTAATTGTGGATGTGGACCACCACAATTGTCAAATACAGTTGTTAATCATAAGAAAAAATTACAGATGCTTACTTTGTGTCGTAGTCAGAGCCACTTTCCTCCCCACGAGTGTTTTCTCCAGTATCTAGATCACGTGAATTATCATCACATTCCAAGATAATATTTTTTCTAGTTGATTTTGGTTTTCTTTTTCTCAAGCTTTTCTGAGATGTCTTCGGCTTTTGAACAGTTCCGTCAGGGTTGATCACTAGCTCTATTGAAACCATATTGAGATACTATTTAGGGAAGTAAACATCATTCGATTCGTGTATAATAATAAGTAAACAAACAAAACACCTTCATTAAACAATAATTACTCGATTACTGTAAGAAAATATTGTTACTTGGTTTTATAGATTTGGAAATTGCAAAGTCTAGTTGAAACACAGTAGAGTACAGCAGTACTACAACCTAATTATTAGGATTTGTTGTAAGTATTATGATGATGATGATATGCTTATGGTTATGGGAGTGACTTACTTTCCAAAATTATTCGTATTTCAAACGGGAGTGTTGCCTTTAAACGTTTCTCCTTCTCAGAAATAGAGGCGATGTTTTCATCTAAAAAGTTTGAGCAAAAATTTTAACATTACATCAATAGATGTATTGTGCGGGCCCTCTTTTTGCTACTTGTCCTGTGTATATATTCTCGACTGTAACACAGGACAGGTAGCAAAAAGAGGGATTGCACAAATCATCTATTACTTCTGTGCCAGTTAGGAACTTCTGATTTAGTGTCACACTTTTACATGAATTTGTCATAAAATATAATGAATCAATGAAAGGACCTACCTGTATTGGCTTTAATCAACACACACTTGCCATCTTGGGTGTTCAATGTCAATGAATCTAATTGCTCGTTCTCAGAGTCCTCAAAGAAGTCGTCATCGAAAGAATGTAAATATTCAATTTTGGGTTCAAATATATCCACCACCTCCACCAGAGTTCCTCCACCTTCAACATTTTGAAAAGATTTTGTATTTTCGTCAGCTTCTTTCGAAGATTTATTCTGAGCAAAAGTTCCCCCTTTGATAATTTTCTCCGTTAGTAGTTGGTAAAGTTTGTCCAATTTCTTCTTGAGTTTCTCAATAGCATTAGATGCACGACGAACATTTTCCGCCGTCTCAAAACAGCTGATACAAGTTTTTAGTTCTTTTTGTCCATTATTTCGGAAACTAGCGAGCCAACTTTGGAGTACCCTTTTTTCAAAATTGCATTCCTCCAAGTAGTTCACAAAACTGTCAAAATGTTCCCGTTTGCACTTTTCCTGAGGTTCGTTAACATTTTGGTTTAAAATTGAAGAACAAACAAAACATTCCCCCAATAATAGTTCCTCACCTAACATATTTGAAGGAATTCCCGAGTCCCGAGTATTTTTTAAAACAGTATTAACTAATTCTTATAATAACAATTTCAGTCATCAGTGTAAAACTAATTTTGAATGTAAACAAACAACAAAACATTCCATGTACTCCTACTACTTACTACACAGGGTAGGCAGAGTACTCTTAAACCTCGCGGAATTCCCACTAATAAATGTGTGTTTGGGGCAATGATAGAAATCGAGCTGCGTAGTGTGCGTAGTGAAAAAACACAAAATTCTATTTTAGCAATTCTTGCTTGTAATAAAATTGTTGTCTTAATTGCCAGTTTTGATAATTAAAAATAGTTTTAAGTAAATAAGAGTAGATTTAAGGCAATTAGATATAGATAGCCCTACTAACTACTAATCCTGAGTACAATAAAAAAAAATTAGTGCCAAACGCATCAAATATTTTCTGGTTTTTAATGGATATACATATTATTTAGCTAAATTAGTGGAATGGAGGCATTTAAAGTCTTATATATATTATTATGCTATAACAACGTATTTGGAAAATATGGACACTTAAATATTTCTGAGGTATGATATTTGATGTCTGGGGAGTCGGTCTCCCAAGTGGAGATATGTGCACCTGTGTTTATAACATCTTTCCTCCAGGGACGTGACATTTTACACTTGGAGGATAGTCCCTCCAGTTTTTTGAAAAACGAACAAGTGAAAGTTGACTGTTTTTAATTACGTTAGGTTACTTAAATACGAAAACGACTATTTCTCTGAAAATACAAATTCTCGGTGTGGCATGGTATGGCAAAACATTAAAATTGTAAATACAACCATTTGTAATAATACATGTAATCAAATTATTGCATAATAATATAGAAGCTCTACTCATTCGTTTAATTAATAATTTATTGAATTTACAAATACAAGACAGATGGTAATTAAAAGTGTTAATCCGACATTTGACAATGTAATAAATGTGTATATATTAAGCATCTTTTTTCCCAACCAATCCAGCGGTCTTGGCAATTTTCAGCAAAGATGAGAGTTGCTTTATATCCACTTTTCCTCCTGTCAAAGCTTTAGTTATTTTGCTTGCAATGTCTTTGTACTTGTCGTTACCTTTGATTTTGGCTAATATGTTTTTTAACGCAGCAGAAGGGTCTCCTTTACCCGGTCCTTTACCCGGAGCTTTATTTGGTGCATCCCCTTGAGCAGATGTCTGTATAAACAATTTAGAAAACACCAGGTTAGAAAACTGTTAACTTTGGAATGAATGAATGAATTTAATAATCGCACAACGTCACGTCGGTTCTATAGGACATGGTTCAGCGTTACAATATTATGCTTTACATAATATCTTTTCGTTCCAAATTGCATTATTTTAGTGCCATTTTTTGACCTGTGAGTTGTACATTACATTTAGTAGATACAATAAAAAATCGACAATTAAATTAGAATGTGCATATAATGTATGTCAATGTGTATCCTGAGGTGTAAAATATACATCTGCACTATTTTGACAGTAAAACATCGCGGTGATTTAATTACTTTTGGAATGGAAGCTTAAGACTAATTAAACTAATTATTTATCTCGACTGTTGTCATAATAATTCATTTTGTTGTCAAAATAATTCATTCTGCTGTCATATTAATTCAAAATGTAATTAAATGTTGTCAATTTTAACGATTTTTTGTTGACACTTTAAATGAGATCTTATAACTGACATTCTCCGCACGGAGAAAGTCTATAATATTGTTCAAAAAGAAAATAATACCCCAAATGTTCCCAAAGGATGTCCTATTGACAAATTTTTGAAGAGAATTTAGTAGACGACAGTAACCAGCAAAAAGAATTAAACGGTTTCAATGGGTATGTAGCAAAATTATCGAAGGAGTTACTGAAACATTATGGCAAAAGTCTGAGGGCATATTTTAGTTTTTTTCAGTTTCGCTGCCTTATATTATACCTGGTAACTCTTATTTGCAATTTAGCAATTAATAGCTTATTTCTCTTGAGCGATTTTGTTGACTCGAAATGACCAACTCGGCCCGAGATATGGTCTTAAAGATCCTAGCCCTTAGAACATAATCAAAACTGCTAAAAGTGATATCGTAGTAATGGGCGGTCACACACAAATAAACAGAATTTCTACATAAGCACGGGATTGGAATAAAAAGTTACCTGCGAGATGCAGACAACTGCAATTATTGCTAGTAAAACCACGGCAATCTTCATTTTCAAATTTGACGTTATTCTGGATATTTCAAAAATATTTTTATTCTAGGCTTCAATATTTCAAGGCAACTACAACACAATATTTATTGAATTCTATTTTTATAAGGAGAGAACTACATTTTCCTTCTATGATTTAAGACACGAACACACTATTGTATTGGCGCATTACAATGAACCCTGCTATTGTTGAAAAAAATTTGTATTTGCTTCATAATAGAATTTATTCAGTAGTAATTTCAATAAGTCAACTAGTAACAATTAGCGTGCTAGCGTGCTTCCAAAATTAAAATTTTAGACATATTACGTGAAATATTTCGTGGTTAAAAATTGGAACTTCATTGTCAATGGCTGTGGCTCCAATGCATTTATTATATCGACATTCGCCGTGATTTATTTATTTTACATAATAGTGAAGTATGGCTAGGTTTTAGTTTATGTGACCGTACATGCGTGTATAATTTCATCAACGTGAACGCATTCCTTCCTTCCTCAACATAAATACATGCTCACGTCCAATATATTTCACATTAAAAGCAGCAGATCATTAATTCGTTTATTTAATTTAATTTTTATCACTTATCCTGGACTTCAGTTAATTAAGCGGCCAATTGAATAGTGCACATTCCAGGCATACAAGGATTGCGTCAATATTGCATGCTATACCATATATTTGATAGAGTACAGGAAGAAAATGCGCTTACACTCAGGGCCCGTTTAACCCATGTGCGGACTGTGCGGCTGCACAGGGCCCCGCGCTTAGGGGGGCCCCGCGCTGGCCAAGAAAGTAAAACGGAATATAGAAATTTAGCCTTTGTCAAACGAAAATTGGCAAAAAACGCAAAAAATTGGCGCTTCGCGCATTATATTTACTATAAATTGTTTAAAATTTACAAAATTTAGGATACATCGATTTTTTTAAAAACACTGCAAAATTGTTTAAATATACAAGAATAAAAATACAGCCAAAACAAATGCTAGATTCATCCTGGTGCATTTTCAACTATAATGCCCAAAAATTTTTGCCCCTACGGGCCAACAATTTCAAAAATGTGACAATGTGTACGGCAGTCAAGAGCTCTATACCCCTCATAAAAACGGCCCGTATATCAGTTATATATATATCTGCATTTTCCCGAGTTGGGGCACGCCTTTTGGCCTACTTCCAACTTTGTTTAAGTGACACCACCGTTGAGACAGGGTATATATGAATGTACATACAAAAAATATGTTGTACAATCCTAAATACGAATTCAACTGATGTAATAAATAGATATTTACAATACTTTCGCACAGGGCCCCGCAAGTTTCAGAACGGGCCCTGCTTACACTTCAGGTTCATATATTTGATTACACAGTACACCATTTATTAAAATTTAAAATGGATTAGGATTTCTGCAAACCAAGTTCATGGATGTAGTGGGGGGACGAAACGACACGCATTTGTAAATTGTTTAAATTGTCCTTCCGGTAGCTTTTGTTAAATTTAACGACAAAATATTTAAAATAAAAGTTGAACATCATAATATTGGTATACCTACTGAATTAGGTTTAGGCTAGGTTAGAAAGGGTGACTTTTATTTCTATTATAATATGGATAATATCGTGTTTT
The DNA here is from genome assembly GCA_034694165.1 of Tomocerus mixtus. Classification (NCBI taxonomy): domain Eukaryota; kingdom Metazoa; phylum Arthropoda; class Collembola; order Entomobryomorpha; family Tomoceridae; genus Tomocerus; species Tomocerus mixtus. The sequence continues at coordinate 2,638 of JAQFYC010004167.1, read as the reverse complement.
TCTATATCTATTTCAGCAATGGTTGTCGTAATTTATGTGCATGTTGCTTAAAAGTAATAAAAATTGGAATAAATCATGTTTTTTCCTAGAGTGATTTATTTTTTGCATTTGGGTTCATATTCATGGAGGAAAGACTTGACATTTGAAGTGCAAGTACCATCTAAATTGTAATCAATTCTTGTGACACATCCACCTTATTAAGTAGCGAAAAAGGTACTTTATATGAATACGTTGCCTGTGTGTCTGTCTGTCCGTCCGGTGTCCGACGTAAGTAAACCCGATAATTTTGAACAGAGTATGACTAACCGTTCCAACTCAGTACACGTCTTTTCTGAAGATGCCTTCCAGGTACTGCTCGGACACATGATTCCCTGATTAAATTAACTTTTAATTAAGTCAGAAAAAAATTCCAAAGTTTTCTCGCAAAACCTTTTCTGATTTTTTTTTCTAAAACAGACTTTTCGACAACTTATAGTTTGAAATTCCCAAAAAGACAGAATCATGTGTCCTAGCTTGATATCCAAGCTTAATTTAGGTGGCTCATTCATTCGTACTTATGGAATTTTAGTTGAGTTCTCTCCATGATCTGGATGGAGTAGGAAAACACAATGTAATTGCTAGTGGTACTGCCTGCCCTCAACAAAATATTAAATATTATACACTTAAAAAGTGTTGCCTCTATATGGTATCCCAAGAAAAAAATCATCACCGATATTTGACAAGCTGTGAATGGCTGCAAATTACACTTTAGGTCTTTCGTCTTGTTTCAATATTTCCCATTTGATTTAGAGTTTTTTTCAAGAATTGTCACCTTTGAGTTTTGCAAATTGGAAGAGATGGCCTTCAGATCAGCGCGCGATAATGCAGAAACCCTGTCTTAGTCCTTAGTGACTCTAAGTGAGGAAAGTGCAAAGCTATAATGTATCGTATAAAACGATACATAATAATAATGACAAGTTTAAACTGAAACTCCTATATTGTAGCGTGTGAACATTGTTCTTAGTTTGCTACCGGGAAGGTATTAGAGCTTAACTTTGGCTATCAAATATTAAAAGTATGATGAGTGCTAAAAAGGACAAAGAACACAAACAAACATATAAATTCTTGGTTACGAATCTCAGTAGTAAAACAGCACGCGACGTACACTTGGTTTGGAATTTGGAAGCACTGACTGGCATTCGTTCTTTGGCCAGTTTGCGGATAACTTGTCTTCGTACTCGTGTTCCTATTTAGAGGCTTTGACGGTAATGTAAAAATAACTCATTCTTTTTCACTTGTTTGAAAGATAAAATTTTACATCCATGGGACATTTGCAATTTAAACTGAAAGTAAGTGCAAATGACTGGCCAAAAAAAAGGTTAATTTTGTTTTATTTGTATATTTGATATTTGAAGGAATAATGTTTGCTGCCAACATTTTCTCTGGCTCATCGGGACTGGGACAGGAGACTGAGGAGGTGGAGGGGACTAGTGGGAGGGAGATTGGAGATTTGTTCATATTGTGAAATTAATTGTTCCCGTTCTGAGGAGGAGGCTACTCACGGAAGTCCACATTGTCCTGCGAAATTTAGATTCGAGACGGGCATTGAAATTCACATATTCAGGAAACATCCAGGAAGTAAGTACAATTTAGTTATTTGTAGATGGTTGTTGATTAGAGGGTTTTGGTCGGCAGCGCCCGCGCCCTGAGTCGCTGGCGCCCGCCCACGAGTAATGGGTCGGGAGCGCCCGCCCTGGGTCGCTGGCGCCCGCCCGTGGGTCGGCCGCGCCCTCAGCGACCTGGGTCGCCGGCGCCCTCATCACCCTGGGTCCGAAGCACCCGTACCGCCCATGGGTCGGCAGCGCCCGTACCACCCGTAGAGGGATCTTTTTGGAACCCGAAGCCGAGGAGCTCGGTAGCCGAAGCCGAAGTGCGGTAAAATGGAATTTTGTCAGATTTTCATCTGAAATCATTTGGGAGCCCCCCCTCCCCACACACACACACACACATCGGGCCCAAAAGTCCGCTAATCATAGTGTGGCAAGTGTGCATACGAAGTTGGCAAGTGTGCGATGGCGGTCGCAATCGCACACAAGGTTTCGAAATGGAATAGTGAGCAAATTAAAATAAAGTGTACTAAAATGTCCCACTATCGTGAAAATAACATTGATAAATTGCGAAATTCTAAGAAAGTAGGAGAACGTATTATTTTCAATCATTTATTTAGCTCGTTTGCATTAGAAAGGTGTGCGATGAAAATCGCACCCTGGTTCTCGAAACCCTCACTGTGCGATTATGATCGCACTTGGCACTATTAGGTTGGCACATTGAATTTTCTTCAGTTTTCTTCAGTTTTTAATTTTTCTAAAAAAAACTATTACTTCTTTTGACTTCAAAGCAGTCCAAAACAACGCAGGGATACTTTGTGATAAGTAACCAAAAATCCCAATGCCATAGCTAGGTCAAAAATAGAAAAAACGTTTTTTATATAGACAAAGCCAAAATGCGATAATTATGGCACACTTGGCACTTTACGGGTTAAGTTAGTTTCTTTTGATTGCAGGATAATTATGTGTTTAGTTAGAGTTGTGAGTTTGACTTCAGCCGAGGTGGACGTGTCCTCTCTTCCTTCTTGGCCATGTCGCGCCGTGCTGTGGTG
>JAQFYC010004166.1:0-18077 GCA_034694165.1 Tomocerus mixtus | reverse complement strand
CAATTAGCACAAAGAACCACCCATACTTTAGCCAGGTCATCCACCACGATATCTCGCTAAGTAAGAGGGCATCATAGATAGCACACAATTGATGTGAATATCTTTACGATCTTATTTTTGCCTACGTTAACCAAAAACTTTGCATTGTATAAGTAAGCAGGAGTTTGAAACTCATGTTGTATTAGTACAAGTGATAAACTCAGGGTTTAAGTAGAAGTCTAGTCTCCCGAGTTATGCTCCTTGTTACTACAAACTACCAACCAACTTTAAGTATTTGTATGTATGCACTATGCACTTACTCCGTGGAAGCATTAACCCACATAGTTTCCACAACTACATTTCTTCGTAACCTACTAGATATACATTTTATAGTTAGGAGGGACATGAACGATTTATATTTATCCAAACTATTAACGTAATCTTTTTGAATGTTGCATGTTGGCAATTGCAATAGGCGGCTTTGTTTTCAACGAATTTATTTCAAAAAATGAATAAAATCCATATTATGCTGAAAATAGCTGAGGTTTTGCTGCCTTTTGCATGAGTTACCATTACCACAGTTGAAACTACAACTGTAACATAATTATATATACAATTTCACATTAGACAACACTAATACAACTCTTTGTTTACATAGAAAATATAATTAGGTACAAGCGATTCTGCAATTTGCAAGAGATTGGCAAAACGGAATATACCCTCCTCCAATTTTCAGCAATTTAATTTCAATTTCAATCTGTTCTTTTAACATGGCATTTAACATCTTGCTGGTCGCAGTCTTTCCAAAATTCTTGAGATATTTCTTTCGTTTCCTGAACAAGCCTCATTTCCATAGTTTATTTCTTTAATATTATGTAATTCTTCTATTGGATCTTCTTGCAATTAAATATTGGATCTTTTCTAGCCTAAGTGTTTCTAGTATTCTAGTATCTTCTTGACTTTTGCTAATTTATTGCGGAGCGGAGTGATAATTCTCCTCGGTATTTCTAAAATTTAGCTAGAGAGTCTACAATATTTGGCAATGTACATACAAAGTACCAGAGCAGATTAAAATTAATCCTTGATTGTCATTTGAAATGCCGTATCTGATAAAAACACTGTATTACAAGGGACTGTCATTGAATTTGAGTTGCTTTGTTCACTCTCCATTTGTTTTCTAAGTCATTGGAATTGGAGTGCAATGTTTGGGAAAAACTCTGGAATAGGCAAACAAGTGATAAATGAGTGGAGTGATATCTGTAGCTTGTTTCAAGTGGTAAATGTGTGAGCTCGTTTCCAACGCGGCCTTCCACATTGTAGGAGTGCCTACAACATTCCTTTCGCTTTCACTTTAGCAGTTATCTAGTTTGCTTAGCTGCCTAGCTTACGTAACCCATTAATATATTTTGACGCATTGAATGATGGGCTTTGGAACGGGGGAAATTGGATAATCTTGCTACAGATATACTATTACATACGGACTGGATGCTAAGTATTTGCATAGTCATCTATTAAAATCATCTAAGCAAGCTCGATGACAAAGAGTTTTGTAGAATGAAACCAGTGACGATTTATATTCCTCACTTTACCAACATGTAATGATACTCTAGGAGAATTCTGAGGAGAAAACAGTATGTATACTTACATAAGTATCGCGGTTTAAACGCATGCATAGAAGGAGGACGTGTGTTTGTGCTATGTAAGTAAATAGGTACAGTCAGTAAATGTTAATATATTACCCACTTTGGGAAAGGGACACTGGGACTGGTATAATAGATAATACTAGATGTTACGTTTATTTACGTTACATTACATTGGATGTTGGAAAGTTACTTTATGCTTATGCAGCTAGTTGTTAAATTTGAATAAAGTTCGCTCGGTGCTGAGCATTGCGTTGGTTTTCATTGCGTTGAATTCAATTCATCATGGAATTTAGCATTACGAGCGATCTGACGAATATTAAAGAGCAATGAAGACAGGCACTCGCACTACATAATATTACGTACCTATTTACAGCACATTAGCATTTCACGTGCAATATTCATAGTGACTACTGACACTACAGGATCCAGTTACCTCTAGAACTTAGACTTGGGTTGGGGTTTGACTTGCACTTGTAGTTACACTGTACGAGTACGATGTGCAGAAAGCATTTATGATTAAAGTGAATGTATAGTTACTAGCTACTCTTATGCTATGTTTAGGTATGCTAAAAAATTCCTTTTGTGAATATTTAGCCCAGCCTCGGAAACATCCCTATAATGGCTTTGTGGCATTATCTTTATACTTTCATATCTTACAAAATGCTATTACGGAAACAATATCTGTCATTGCCAAACTACACCTTCTGGACATAAGGACCACATCTCTTTTTGTTTTTAGAATGAAGACTATCCAAAATAATGATAGATAGATGATAGATTTATGATAATATTATGGCATCCCAAAATCCCAAGGAAATAAGTTTGGAAAACTTGAGCAAAATAATTCTATCAACATGGTGAATTTTAATTTCTGAACAGGATTAGCTTCTCGTTAAAAACAAATGTAATAATGAACAAATATTACTTAGGTAGGCCCTTTGGTCTATCTGTCTGTTAGCCCTGTGTGCCAGCGGCATACTTACATTGATACTCAAGGAAGATGAGATTATGTTTTATATCTGTATAATACTATTTTGCAGAAGTAAATTTGATATAGTTGAATAACAATCCATACTCCCTACTTTCTGCTACATACTTGTGATAGTACTATGTAGCATTATGGTGTTCATATTCGTGATACGGACAACACAACCGAGAAATAATAATTCTAGTCACGAACTAAGTTTTCACCAATTTTTGGACCTTGCCTCACATGGAGTGACGTCAAAAGTCAAAAGAGCAAGATAGATATTGCATAGAAATGGAATAAGTTCTGTTAAAAATGTGCTACTTATACTTAGAACTATGTATGCATGAGTATTATGGAGAAAAGCTGGAGAAAGTATTCTTTTAGCGCTTTCTTCCATTTCCACAGAAGATTACATATATCGGAAATAACTACCTACTTACTACCTACTCAAGACTATGAGCTGACTAGTTTGGTTTAGTTACGTTACTTGCTAAGGAGTTGAAGTTGACTTTCACTACCCGAACTCGACGATGGAAACTTAAAATAAGTAAATGTATGTAGTAAGGAATAAGTGTAGTAGTAAGGCAACGGAGTATGTTGAACGTAAGGTACAGCAATGCAATGTGAGTATTTTTTCGTTAGCCAGAAAACGTAGTACATACTACTAACTATTTAGTAGGTACATGAAGAAACGGTTGAAGTTGAAAGGAAGGTGGAATTTCGGTCACGTAGTAATAGAATGCATTCCTTCTCATACTCTCACTCTCGCATACTCAATAATGCTCATGTAATATTACCTACATATTATTATTATCTCCCATCCCATATCTTCCAGCTTTCGCACAATGCACTTGTCAAACATACCTAACATTCCATCTTCATAGCCATTTCCCCATATTTCACAACTAAAGTGGTTATAAAGATTTAAAGATCATTTTCTATGATTTTAGTGTCATTCTTAGCTCTATTACAAATAGTAATGTCCCTCAAAACGAGAAGACTGCAGGTTAAACGTTTAGGAGGACAAAACCAAGGAGCTCACTCTCTAACTCTAAATATTAAGGCAATCTTAGCTCTTACATAATACCTATATTGTATAACAAAGTTTAAGTTTAGGTGGTGGGTACTTTCTGGGAAAACAGTGTGTCCTACTTATAACGTACTTTAAAAACTTTTCTTCATTAAATACAACTTAGTGTACAACTTTCTTTTCCCTTCAACAAGTCTAAACTTCATTCATTTATGTAGGTAGGTAGGAGGATAGTGAAAAGTGTGAGATGAAAATGAGACACTGTACTGGATTAATTATAAGTGAGTTGCCTTGCTAAAAATAAATCTCTGTTTGGCATTCCCACAACTTAAACTAGGCCTAAATATTCTTATTTATAAAAATGTGATATATACTTAGTTAGGCGATAAATTTCTGTCTGAAGCTGTGATATATTTTACTAAGAGTTTATTATGCATGAAGGTAGTGTTCGCCTTTTCGGTTTAATAAAATTGCGAATACGCATTAAGTAGAAGGACTGACACAAATCGGTTTGCCTCCACAACTTCTCTAGTTTATTTTATGACATGTCGTTGCATTCAAAACCGAGCTTTCTGGAAGCCTAGAGATTACCTCCACAAGGACTCCTACTCCAGTCACTTCAGTTTACACTACAATATACTATAGCCTGTAGCTGTGCCCACGCAAAAGGACCGAGTAAATTACCCTTCCAAGAAATAAAGGTATTTAGGAAATCCTGAGGAAATCCCCCCTCTTGTTTAACTGTGCACGTTTCTGCTTTCTTTTACCACCTACTTCCACAGTAGCACAATAAGAATACAATTCTGTTTTCATATATCTCTTTCTACATATTTTACCTTAAACGCTTCGCTTGACTGGAATCATAATACAACCACATAATTGTACTATAGACAATGCAATACTACTAACATTAATGCTAAGAATAAGTAAATTGTCCTTTCCAACTGCAAATGCATTTACTTCTGTAACTATAAGTAATACTCTAGGCATTTCATGTAAGATATGATATGCTAGCAACTGAAGCATTTATTGTAATTGTATTAGCACAGATAAGCGTCCGGAATTTGCAATACAAATGTGTTGGCGAAGTGAGTTGTAACTGACCATTTTAAATAAATAATTGAACACAAAATGAACTATGCAGCATATTGCCCTTAAAAATTAGTAAGAAAGAAAGTGGTCGTCACGGCCAGAGAATTAACTCCGTTTTGTAGCCAAGTGAATACATATAATGATTTCAAGCCTAATTTATATGGAAATATACAACCATATTTATTCTATTGTCCCGTCACAATATTCATACAGTAATATAGCTGGAGTATACAATATACACAGTATGCAGTATGCATAGGTACTGAATTCTTTCAGGCACCTAGAGTATGTGAAGAAAATATGTTTAGCTTTACAACACATTTTCCGTATTCTACTCAGTACTCTCCATTTTCTAGGAATATTTTACTTGAAACTATTCTACTCAAGTCTGAAAAAGTACATGTTAAAGTCAAAATACCTATAAAAAAGAATAGGAGCATCATGTATAAGTACCACATACTAATACATACATTCAACGTGTTTGTGTAACATACGGACTGAAGATGCACAAATGTCAGTGAAAGTGTAGTAAATATATTCGTATAAGGGTGTAGCCTAATTCAGCATACTACGTAGTCTAGTCTTTGCTCGTGTCCATTTGTGATCAAATAGTAGCACACAGTGGTGTTTTGCACAGAAAAGCATTTCCTTGTCAGAATACATCCAAACGACTTGGCTTTGATCACTCTTTGTCAGCTCTTCATGAAAAATTCACAGCCATCCTTCTCCACTCTTCCCCTTCACCCTTTCTCTCTTATGCTGTGTCAACAGACCCACAAATTTCACCACACAATTCTAACCTAACTATTCTTTATGCATACACACCGTACTACACTACTACTCTGCTTGTCTGCACTGTTTACTATTTAGAGTAAATCGTTCAGAACTGGTTCAGAACTCGTTTAACTTTTGTGGTGAGCTAGGAGATAGAAAATTCCTTGCATATGTTTCAACTAGTATACACCACCATAACCACAATGTTGCAGTGTTGCACTTACATCAGCATTCACTCTCAAATGTAAATACAGAAAGTAAAATGTTTCTGTATTCTGTGTTCGTCCTATTCCTATCTCCAAATACCCAAATAACATGTGGACAAAATAAAAACATTTAATTTACATGCCTTAAATTCCACGTTGCAAGTAGTCCGTCTGTATTGTTATGCATGAACAGTTAAAAAGTAAAACCTTCACGAATACCCACATCATAGACCAGTAGTGATAATTAAAGCAAATATTACTTACAAGAAATTGTGCAATAAATAATTGATGTAAATACTTTGTTTGACGTATTTATGTAAATAGCAGTTGTAGTGTTCTGGATATTGGAGAGAGCACGCTATACATTTATAAATTTTTGCTCTATCTGTACAACTACATTATTAAGACGAGTTAATTTTATGAAACTGCTCTTATCATATCAAACACATTCGACAATAGTCAATAGTAATGTCCTTAATGAAAAACACAATTATAAATATTTTTTAATTAATACTATTTCTTACCCAGACTCTTCTGAATCTGAATGGAAGAGACAACGGGACTATGCAACGAGAAATGAAAAGTAGTAAGTAGAATACACATAGTTCAGACCATAATTGAAATGTCTAACTGGTCCCCTTTTGGTGAAGGCTGGGCATATTCATTTCCAGAAAATATCAAACTAGTACCTGTTGTTTATTAACATGCTTCTTATGTAGACAATATTATTACTATACAAAATGAATATTAGACACATTTTTATAAGAACAGTTGTTATGAATTACGAGTTCAAATAATTCCTTATACAAATATTACTAATAGCAGAAGTCTTATTACAAAGGTTTGTTGATTGCCATACTAAGTAGAAGTACTAAAGAAGTCTCTTCGCTTTGCACTAGATTTGATTGCAATTAATTTAGTAGCTACTATTTTGTGATTGCGAGATCTGGGCTTTAAAGTATTTGTGAATAAATGAAAGTAGGATTGCTTTTGTACTAGTTTCATTAATGGTATCGCGTAAATACTCTACTATTGAATAGAATCATGTACCATGCTAAACACTGATATAATAGCAGACGTTTTAATGATTTAGAAGTGGAAATAGTAAGTAAGATAGTAAGCAGAGCACAAGTACAAATAAGCAGTGGTATGAAATGCTTATGGAAGATAATGGGAGGCAGAGTCAGAGGAGGTATATTAGATTGCTTATATTATATTTGAGCTGAAAATAGGAATGAAATGAGGGTATTGTACCTTGATTCTTGATATTGTGAGAGGAGGAAATCTAGGGAAACCAAACGAAGCAAGCAAACCATAGGATAGAGTAGTTGGGGAAAGTAGTAAGTAGAAAGGCCGAGACAAAGACTTTGTTTGAACAAGTTGCTACGCATTGACTCACTCTTCTTCCTTCGAAATTACTCTTTGCTTGAGTTCCGATTTTATTTTAGTAAGAGAAATAGCATTTCTTGCTGCCTTAATTCCCATGGAAAATATCACTATGTATGCTTTGGGATGGGTATGTTATGTGTATCCGTGGACTACTTACTCAAAGAAAGAGGGAAAGAACTAAGTAAAAATAAGGAACCTTCAAGTTGGTAACTAGAAAAGAGATATCTATCCAAAAGTGTCCATAAAAGTATTTGGAAATGGGACGGCTCTGATGTAAAGGAGACATTACCCGATTTTTATGTTTTTCTTTGAAAGATGCTCTCTTTTCTTCGGCTGTCTTGTCTTCTCTGTTTTATCAACCATGAAGTTTTTGGGAGAAAGTCTTCTCTCTCCAGATCCAGCTCCAAACCACATTACACCAAAGCTTTGAAAATCTTATCATATCACTCACTTACGCTCTCTTTATGCTTTCTTTGTTTCTGAATATTTGTTTGAGATGGCTGTACAAATAGGTTCTTTATTTAGGTAGGTAACTACAACTACTTTGTAGAAGATGGATCGTGATTAGGTATCGAACCGCAAATGTAATGTTAACCGGTTTCAGCCTCCAAAGAAAAATAAGCTGCTTCATACTACGTAGTTTGGAATTTGGGTATAGTTTAGATTTTGTCTCAAAAATGTGAATTACCTAGACATTATATATAATGCATCTAAAATATCTTGGTTACACCTGGTTGACGATCTGCAAACTTGCAAAAATTGCAATTACTAATGGAAAAAATATGCTGATATTTTTAGAATAACTTTTGATCTATTTAGTTGACATTTTTTCCGATGCGTGTTTCTTTGTGAAATAACCAATTCGGGTGCGGTTAGTAAATTGAGATACCCTCCTCTAGTAGGTAGCTATTGTAAGCCTTTTCCGCATTTACTATTGTTCTTATCTGGTCGCTCTCCATTCCTCCTCCACGTCTATATCAACATCCAGCAATTGCAAAATGTATTCCTACATAATCTTTTCGTCATGTCACGTTGCACTACACTTTACACTCTAAAAGTATAATTACTTTACTTTGCTATTCTGTCTCTTCCTCTTTGTTCATTGTATATATATATAATATACTGAAGTATATATATATATATACTTCTACTTTATGGCAATAATATTTAAGTATACTAAGATTTTCCATCATTTTCTGTAGGATTCATCTTATAATTAAAATGTTCCTAACACTTCCATTGAAAGGCAGAATTATGGCTATCGTATTGTTAATTTACTCCGTCTCAGTCTACATTTCCTACCAATCATGGACAAATAAACTGGATTAGATGCTCTTAAGTATACAGTTTGTGTAATAATTTTAAGTTTTCGTTGGTGTTTACTGTATGGTGATTATGTGATACGATGTGTCTTTATGATAACCATATTTAGGGTAGAAACAAAGGTAGGAATTTGTTGTTTATCTAATAAAACGAAAAGTTTGTTTGTTTAGTATTCTTCTTTTAAGTTACCTTTAAGTACAACGTACACAATACAACATTGCTTTCTTAATAAGTTTGAATCTAGTAAAAGTAGATAATGACGAAAATAGCTCTATGTATGTCATTTGTGTGCCACCCAAACCACTAAAATTAATGTTGGAATGCCGCAAGAAGATACCTAAGTACTTCTAAAATGGTGAAACATTCTAATCAACTTTGATTCGCATATGTAGTACGGTCTTATAACGTAAATAAAGCACACACAGACAACTACATAATGTTTTATATTTACTTACAGTATGCACGCATATGTTAGTAAAGTAATATTAACAATTTTCCAATGCTAAATAGTTACTACATAGTTCCGTCCTTTAGTCTACATTGATGAATTACGAATTCCGTGGAGAGGGAGTTGGTGCAGGGTAAAAGTATTATATGTCTACTTATGTTGAATATATCAAATATCTCAGCAAGGGACTGTCTGTCACTCTATTACAGCAAAATTATCACTTTGTTTGCTCCACATCATTAGGCAACAAAATACTTAGAGATATGTTTCTGGGTATCTTGGCTTGGTGATAAGAATTTCTAATACATGTTTATACTGTTCCCAATTTAGGCATTTAGATCTTATAGCTACACGCTTATGGTTAGTTAGCTGGCATACTTATTTGGCAATTAATTTTTCACTTCTGCTCTCGAGCTGTTGTAAACAAAGTAAGAGCGTAATTCTCTGCTGTCGCTTACGACAGTTGAGTTTTCATAATCAGATACGATCTACTTTCTTTAGTAGGTTGCTATTTTAATATACAATGAGATTCATAATTTAGTGTATACCTAACCACTACCACTACACTAACACACCAATAAAACAATATTTGTAAAGTTAAAGTTTGTACTGCGAAGTGCTAATTTACATTTATTGTAAAGAGTATTGTAGTGAAAAGCTCATTGAAAGTATGACGATACATAGATTATTTTGGTCATCACTGTACCTAAATACATATTGTGTAGTACACGTCTATTATGTTGCAGTAGTTGCAGAATGGGCATGCCCATAATGAAAGTATTGTAACCCTGTGCAATAAGAACTACATACAAATACATATTTACAGTGCGCCAACAAAGTTTGGACTAAAAGTGAAAGTATCCGTGAAAGTCTTAAATTGTTTGCCTACTAATGTGTATAAATGAAAAAATTGAATGCAAATGATTCCATATTTTATAGACACACTGTGTATAGCGGCTTGTTTTTATCTAAAGTAAGCGTACAATTACATTTATTGTTAGTGGTGCGATTTTCCACAATGAAGAATCGACCTACAACAAAATGCCATATCATTATAATGAAGCATATCATTGTCATCGTTCAGCTGCTCGAGGCTCAATCTGTGTATCTTCAGCAAAAAGCTCTGCTTGTAGATAATTATTCAAATTATGACGCATGTAGAACAGAATTACCACTGTGGAGCGGAACCAAAATAGTATAGCCTATTCGGAATGCTTATCGTACTTTCTATACGAGCTGTCATGTCACCCAGACGATTGTGAGTGCTTTCATGTAAATGTAGTGCTGTAGGTACTTATTTTTTGTGAACTTTTTGCATTTTAGTTGTGACTAGTACTAATGAACTGAACCGAGCTCCTACCATGGAACTCGACATCAACTAATCTTAAGTTCATTTGGTGAAAACTTGTTTTCCGCTTGCTACATACGACTTTTACTGTCAGTTGCCAGTCTTCAGTCAGATTCAAAAGTTAATTTGTTTTTTAGACGCTAGCAAATACTTTACATAACACATCATAATGAAAATAAGACAAATAAAAACTAAAATTCACTTATTGTCTCATATCCTTAATGTTTTATTACATTTATATTTTTAACGTGCAGAAAGTGTTACATAAGTACAGTCTGTATTTATGTATTTCTTATCCTTTGCAATTTGGAATTTACATTCACAGTTTCTCATCGGGATATGAGTTGGCAATGTTGGCATGGTATGTAGACTATTTAGGCGGTTCGATCCCATCATTCCACAAATGTCAATATTTGAAATGTCGTTTTGAAAAAGTGGGTTATGTATGGTGGTGTACCGAATAGAATGCAGAAGTAACAGAGCAAGTCGGAGAGGAAAAAGACAACAAAATCCTGAATACTAAATGAAAAAGGTTAACAGAAAAAGTTGAAGCAATTGGAAAAAGAACGTAAAATTGACAGTTTGATCCCAATCCCAATTGCAGCTAGGAACTGGAAGCACATATTTTTTCAGAGAAAAGTTTTTATTCTCTATCATGTATGTAGGTACAATGTACGATTTACATTTAGGTATTTGTCTTATCTTCTGCAGTACAAGTACAATATCTATTGTACGTAGTATATGTACCTAAAAGCTATCGGTTCGTTTCACTTTAGCAGATGGTTTGGTTAGCATTACAAATCAGCATCAAAGTTTCTTTTAGCGTAAAATTCGGAAAGAAACTTATTCGGTCCATTTGAATTTAGTTGAATATTATTTATATATACATACATAGTTGCAAAAGTAGCGCACAGAACAGATAAGATTGGAAACTTTTTACAGAAAGAAATTTAGCTGAATGTATTGAACTGTAGAATTTATCTATGTATAGATTTTCATTACATGCAATATAATAGCAGTGGTACATGCATTACCCAGTTTGCAAATATTTACAAACCTTCTTTTAGGTAGTTACTTTTATACTATCTATCTTTCGTAAAGAATCATTTTTTGGCTGGGTTGGCTATGTCTTTCTTATGTCATGTCATTCCTGTAGAATGTGCAATAACTTAATTATCCTTTGCGCGCCTATATTTATCTAAATTCTCTAATGTTCGTTGCCCTCAGACAAAGTATGTAAGTTTCCCTACAGACGAGCTGTTGACTAAAACTAACAACCGTAGTGTTATGATTAGCAAGCAACAGTGTTAAGCAAAAGTTTAATGGATTTCTGGTTAAATTGCTGTGTTTTGACTCTAATTCAATTGGTCGCTCTTCTGCCGAAAAAGTTGGTAGCAAGCATAGTGTTCTTACATAACATGTGTTATATTCATTAAGATATCCTAATACAATAGTTGAAAGTGTAGTAAGTAAGGCAGATTGTTGTTGTTGTTCCATGCTTGTATTTATTTGCTTAAGAAATGTCTGCATCTTTCTCCTGTAATTTCCTGTTACTGTATATACTAAAGTAACTTTGTGGAGGGATCTCATTTTGTTTCATGATGTTTGTAGCATCATAGAAGTTAAGCGTAAAAGCAATAATAGTGATGTATGGAATGCAACTCCTCTTTAGAGTTCCTCCGGCTACGTTTCTCTGCATAATCCTACCAGTAGTAGTAGTGAAGTAGGATTAATTTCTGGGGCCCCTAACTACAAATTACTTGCCCATTAACATTTTTCTGTATACAAAATTGCAGTCTGTATCATTGTCTGTATTTTATTTTACTACTAAAAATTGTTTAACAGCTTAGTTAGCTAACATTATTATTATTAACTAGGTAGTGAGGTATCTGGAAGGGAATTCAGAAAAAATGATGAGTCTCTTAATTTTACGGACAAATAAGCAGAACAACACCCATAATTTTGGATATTGTCGGCCTGAACCCTTGAGATGTAGGGGCCCTAAATACACACCTTGTTTTTCTTCACTAGGGCGTTCACGCCCCTGTTCCTGCTATGTACGGTTAGGTATTTATGCTGCTTGTGCTAATAATAATGCTGAAGTAATGTGAATCTCCATTTGCGTTGCGTAATTCAGTTTTACTTTGCTTTTCCACACATTCCCTGCTAAGAGATGTTTTCTAACCAGCTTCTTATGGTGGACTACTTATTTTATATGGCTCATCTTTAGGCACATTGAATCCTTCCAGGCCTTCCACATTCGTTTTTACAGTTGATGTTAGGTTTAGTTGGAATGGAAGATTTTATCTTTGTGCACTATAATGATGGAGTCCAGCCGAGCCATGCCACACCATGCATGAACTTCCTGTAATCCAAACAAATAACATTTCCAACCAAATAAAGGAAACTTTTTATACTCTTCATTAGATGTTCAGTTAGCTGTTAAAGCATTAGTATACATGTAGTGGCAAAATAAGTGAAGCGTACAACTATTGTATTATAGTATGGGAGCTGCCTTTCAAATACACGTACAAAACTTTACCATACACACTATTTAGGTACCTAGTTAATACACTTTTTACCTACATTATGGCATTCGCATTCTGTATATTTTATTAATTATGGTACTAATATGCCAAAGTATTGTTGTGAATTTACTGTAAGGAAATTTTTAAGCTGATATTATTAATGGCTTCACATTGGGCTCCTATTATTCAGCAGAAGATTTGCTTTTCAGAATAGCTGTCACCTCCAACTCCAATGCAATTCGGTATAACTACTTACCAAATCGGAGGCAGCACAGAAGAAAATTATGTTTATTATGACTGACGAAACCTCTTACAATATATCTATAGTTGTAACAGGTACTTAAATAAATAAGGTATGTAGTTATCGCTTTTTAAAAAATCCAGTTGTCTCAAAGGTTAAATAGTACCATTCATCCATTCTTAATTCATTAAATCTGGACACCAATACCAATCATACACTCCTAATTAAATGTATCTGTATCAACACTGTGCTACAGATATTACATTGGGGTTACATTCAATACTCATAGACTTTGGGTCTCTAAGAAATTCATAGCCAGTCAGGCCAGGATGTGATTCTGGTTTTATCGTTTAACGTTGTGCATCGCATTCTGCTTAATAATACCTAGTATAACTAGTGTGTTATGTATCTAGAGATATATGCAATAATAAGAAATTTAATCAGTAAGCTTAGAAACTAACACAAAGACTTTGTTATAAAGCGTACACCATAGGCATAAAATTGTATTTCTCCAAATTTGGCTTCCTTTCAAAAGCTTTAGTAATCAAGTTTCGTTGTATTAGACAAAGAGCAAGATCTTTGGTATTTAAGACCGTTAAAGGTACTGGTACTATACACAGGTTGTTATTAGAACGATATAGACCCTATTATGGACGATGGGAAGGAATTCAGTAATATCTGCCAAGTTTTGTTGGTAATAAAAGAGTGTTGATTGATTAAAATACGCACAGAGTTCGTAGGTTTTACTTTACTACAGTTTCATTCAGCCTCAAGTCAATCCATCAAATCCTATCTCCACGTATAACAAAAAAACTAATAAAAAGCTCTTTTTTGTTTCGCCTGCTTTATCAAATTCTAGAGGATGAAATAAACGAAAAAGTTTTGTATTTATGTCATATAGTTAGTAAAGTACTTGAGCAGAAGGGCCTAGACCTAGCCTAGGGTGGTCTCGCATACTCATCCGGTAAGTATTACCTTTGAACTAGTTAGTCTCTATTGTTGTTGTACAGATTTCCCAGTAATCCACAATCCAGTCCAAACTATTATTCTTCTCGCATTATTGTCTCATACAGTTTTCTCACAGCAATAATAATATCGCAGCTAAATATATACTCATCTATCCCAAATCAAATGTTTTAAGAGATTTTAATGATAGCTTTAGGAATATAGAGAACAAAGCTAAATAAATGTGCTCTAGAGAAGAGGAGAGACTGAGGACAACGAGGACTGACACGAACAGAGAGGCTAGCTAGACCAAGGCAGAAGGAAATATTTGCTATTGACGTCATTCAATGGGGATTGGGGACTCTAACTCGGATGATGTACAGTGTGAAATATTTGTAGCGACAGGGAAGAATGTCGCTCCTATACACACTGACATGCAGACACTAATAGTGTGTATTTATCACTTATTAGGTTACGTCCAGACCAGGTTTTGCTTGACTTAACTTGACTTTGCCAAAAGCGGTGCTAATACCTTTACTTTTCGCTAGTTACTTTTTCTGGGAATCCTCTGTGCCCTGTGCAAGTCCTCTTGAACCATTGAGGAACCCTTACATTACTAAAAGTGTGTAGTGTGTGTAGTTTAGACGGATTCTCACATCACACCCACATAGTAGTAGTATTTGTGTATTAACGCTAACTATGGAAAATAGAAGTGGAGACAGTGCTGCGCACATTATCTGGAGCTTTGGTTCACGTGCAATGCAACGTGTTTAGAAATTAGATGTTTAGAAAGTCTATATCTGGATGATTGTGGTTTGGCTATTTGGTTTGCGTTGCTTGAGATGAAACTCTTGATATAGATCTGTACTCGGGACTGGACTACGCCATTCTTAAAGTAGCAAAGAAAATAAAGTTACTTGAGAGAGAAGACGTAATTTCCAATCCAATAGAAAAGTTTCTTAGCATTCACGTCGGACTTGTGTAATGTACAAGTGTGTTTAGACATCAGACACCTTAGGTATGGAACTATGCATAGAACTATATTTATACTCATTGCCACCATTTTGTCTATAGCATATTTATTGGTCAACATTTTGTGGAATAGATAGAATGTACATAAACATTCATTCATAGTAATTCCAGTTGGAAGGGCATATATGTCTAGTATTTATTTAGTTCCAACTAAATACCTACTATACCTATATAGACCACAAAAATCTCTTCGAAACAAAACTAACCGAATTCACAACATAATTGTCATTGTTTCAAATATAAAATGAAAGAAAGTTTCATTACTGCGAACATTTTTCTGGAGGTTCACAGGTCCATGTTTATTAGATAAATTTTTTTCATTTATACATTACTAACTAAGGTACCGGAACATGAAGCCTTTATAGAGTTAAGCACATCTACAAAGTTCTGATGGAGATATCTCTTCACATAATTATACCAAAATTTTAAAACCATGCACATAGAAACTAGTACATTAGGGTTATTAATTACTTACACACTAATAAAATGCAATATTCATGCTACAGATACACTTAAGGAATAAGTTTATCAATTAAGTTGTCATTACTTTTATAAATATTTTATTTTCTAGCTCTAATGTGTACGGAGACTGACTTATATTTACTTATTTATCGGAACTGAACAAAATAACGCGGTTACATTGGGCGCAGTTGTACTTACATTTACATTATGAAAGAAAGATGGTCCTTGACGAAGAACATGCATTGTACACTCAAGTTTTGTGATGACACAATCCCATGGCCTTAACTAATTCTATCATCATTCCAGCGTGTCTCCCGCCTGTCGGATCTCATCTCGTTTGTCCAATAATTTTGTGTGCATCAATGCTTCAGCTTTTTACTCTCAGAATATATTTATAATACCGTTACAACTATAAACATAGTGATGGATGCTATGCTCAGCCATATAAGTATGTAGGTAGCAAGTATAGATATTACAAGGCTTGTTTTGTGGTGAAATCTGAATGTTAGACCTGATACTTAAATACTAACGTAAGTAAGTATGTAGTTGGCTTGGGAAGCCTAGCTAAGTCAACTCATATTCCGACGCGTGCACAAATGTGATACGATGTGGTGAAGGGAGACAGGTTATGGCATGCCTTATTACAGCCATTACAATTTCCAACGGCAGAGTCTAATAAAATTTGGCATGAGTTGGGATGAGGGCTCAACTGATTGTGAGCTAAACTGAATTGAACGTACATTAGACATCTAGCGCACAATAATGGATAAAGGGAATACTGTATGGAAAGATATAGGAAGATATGCTTTTAGAAAAGAAAGTAACCTCAGGAAAGGCCAACCACGCCAAGTCAACGCAAACCAAGCCGGTGGAAGGAAACTTGTACATAAGTAGCTGATGGAATACTAAGGCTTAATCTAAGTAACTTCAAAAACTTGATGCTTGGCTGATTGTGCTTGACGATTTTGTTCAGTAAATATGTTGGGATGGGGCCTACCTATACTCACTTACGACTTAATACATTATAAACTTGTCCTTACATATATATCTGTATTCTAGAAATGGCTGTCTCGTCTTCTAATAACAACGTAAGTAAAAATTCAAGACTTTACCCCATCCAAGTCAAGCCATGTCAGTAGCCTCTAGGTAGTAAGCACATTGAATGTACTTTCTCTCAAATTTAAGACTATGCTAGTCAAGTCACACTCTAATTTTACTTGGATGTCCTGCACTTCACTTTAATATTATAGAACGTACACTATGAAATCTGGAGGGAGTGCATATAGGTACGTTTTGTAAAACATAGGTAGGTAGTCTCTAGTCTCTACCAAGCAAACCAGCCTTTATGTAGGATATTGCTGACCTATTTATCTGTGGAAAGTTTTCTATCTGACACATAAAATTAATGCTGTCGTCTTGTCTGACCTGTTTATCCAAAGCTAAATCTGAACTTTTCAGAGTTAAGATACTACTTACTCTAAAGCTACACACGTGCACGAAAGATAGGAAGACTTAATTTTTCATATTTTTATTTTAGTAGAATACTTTCCTCAATTACTTACTACCTACTATTAAAAACCTACCTGTTTTAGACACATTGGGCTATTCTTATCTCATCTTCATTATTATTACACATCCCTATCCACTTTCTCTCAAACATTTATTATATCTGGAGTCTCCTGGTGTTAAAACTATACTATAACTTTAATGGCAGTGGAAGTTACTTTCACTATGCTTATTTTTGTTGTTCCTACATACAGAATATGATGGGATTTGGGTTTGCTGTGTAAGAGTGTAAGAATTAAGAATGTTGCCAAAATATTATCATATCTATGAAAATGTCTTCTTGTGGTAGTTTATCTATTTCTCTTTTAGTAAAGCAAAAAATAGTGTAACGGTAGGGTAAATGGTGTATGTAGAGTCTTCGCATCCACGTCCACGAGTAAGTTTTCTGTTGTCTTATTAGAAAGAGAGGGAAAGTGTTAAGATAATTTATGATTGCTTATATTGCAAAACACCGAGGGAAGTGTTTCTGTGTTCCCTTTTGCTAGGATTATTAATAACTAAGCTTGTGTGTTATGGTCATGGTTCTGATATGATGATATTATAACTAAGTAGTAGAGAAGTAATAATATTTCACTTTCCTCTAGCCAATCCTTTCCCGTTTCCCATTGATCATCACGCACGAATGCACTGACAGGAAAACTTTCTTCGAATACTGCAGCAACGTCTCTTCTCTATTTATCTATTATCTATACTATGTGTATAGCTACTTAACAAACTTTATCTAATGCATTAATCTGTATCTGTACAATGAACTGAACTATTTGCTCACTGAATACACAGACATACTATCAAACTAAAGTTATTTCTTCCTAATCTATTTCGATGTGTCACTAATCTTACGATTTTGCTATCCCCTTAAGCAGATACTATTGCTAAGTACGTATCAAAGCTCCGGGCTTGGGCTTAAAGAAAGTAGTAATATTACGTAAGGAACACTAATCCACTTCTTTTCCACTACAGAAATTAACATTTCGGTCAATTTTCAGTTACCACACTGCATTATTTCCAGAGTTACTTATTACTAACAGCCTAATCGACAATGAACAATTTTACTTACGAAAGGCTAAGTCAGCCCTTTCCTTACGATTTTGGTATCGACAA